>CM019180.2:37291022-37430712 GCA_009739505.2 Apolygus lucorum
TGTACCCAAACCTTTGAAATTGAGGAAAAATTCTCATTATACCTCTGGATTTTCATGAATTATTCTCTGTGCCACCATGGAACTAATATTGGTGCCACCATGGTGCCAGGACACCATAAACCGCATATTTCGTGGGGTTTTTTTTTTTTTTTTTGTGTTTCACCTTGAATACGGACGTTAACCTCGACGGACTGCCTATTAAAACTAATAGATGAAACTTCAATGTTACGACGTATTTCCGCTTTGGTGCCAGACTTGCACCATTGGTGAGTGGGAGGGGGGGGGGAGGTGAACTCGAATTCGCATGTTGGGTATCGTAGATCATGGATTTTAAAATGCTCTTCAGATTCGAGGCTCCCACGCCCCTAGAAATGTTAAGGTGGATAATGGTGGGGGGGGGGTCAGTATTTCTTGTCTAAAGTAATGAATAAATTACATCGAGTGAAACAGTTTTATCACTTAACAACTGGTTAAACTGATCTAATGCTTATCCAATGGGACGTCCCCTGGAATGCATGCATTACCAAACAATATGTTTCAAACGTGTGATCTCTTTAATTAATTTTTCTACCACATGTTATAGTATAATTGGGCTTAAAGTTGTAGTATATAGGTTTTCAAGGGTGCTGAATCCAAATTTGAGGTCAAAACCTGAATTTCCGACCCACCGAAATACCCCATTTTGGTTCCGTGTCTGTCTGTCTGTGTGTGTGTTTCCTTGTCTGCCAGTCTGTCATGAAATCCTTGCCACAGCCATAACTTCTACAATTAACATCCGATTTCTATGAAATTTACTATGAAAGTACTAGGTATGCTTCGGATCTTCTATACAGTCGGGTTATGGATGCGAGGAAGCTATGTGCCACACCCACTTGGCAGACGCTTTCGTTTTACAAGTCGACGGTTGGCGCGGGGAAAGTGAAAACAGCAGAACAAATATTCAGCTTCGTCCCGATAGATCGTGCGGGGGAACGCGAGCGTTTTGAAGGGACAGACCGGGACACCCGCATGCTGGGTCCCCGATATGTTAAAACAGACGGGTCGATGAAAGGGACAATTTTTCGTGGGGGGGGGGGACTTCGCTCCCAATGATTTACCGCTTTTCTTTCTGGCGTTGATTTCCGTAATTGGAACCGATGGTATCGGCCTTAGGGACCGAGCGACGATGAGGGAGGGGCGGGGGAGGGAAACATCAACGTCATTCACCAATCAACGTTGGCACCGGCGCGTTCGTGATTAATCACGACCTTTCACGAAGAGGAATGTTCGGACGGGCGAGTGCGGGGGGGGGGGGGGGGTCCAATGTGTTGCTCGGGGTTTCCATCATCTTCGAACAGAACCGACGGCGGCGGAGGCGAGCGAGTGAATGACAAACGTCTCCGACCGAATAACTGGGGCTTCGCAGCTGATATTCAGGACTTCCGGCTTCATTACGCCCACATTTTACGACTAACGAAGAGGGTGTAGCACATAGCATACTCATGACCGAAAATCTTGTAAGGATGAAGCGATGCGTAGAGTGAAGTTCCCTAATATGGCACAAGTACCTAACATGGCACTCAACAATGTCTCCTGGATCATGAGGATAAGAATGGCGGCAATTACGTGAACGTTTACGTTCGCTCACTACGAGAATTTAAGGGTTGGACGTACGATAAATCAGAAACACGAGTGTGAATCGCAAAAGAGGCCTAATCTCCGTTCAAATTATAGCTGACCGAAATGCGATCGATGTTTTTCTTCATGTTGATTGGTTGGTGGGTTTGCAGACGAGTGATCTATATAGAAAAATAATTAAAGTAATGTTAGATCTAAACTCTTTCTTAATCAACGTTAAAGGAGGTATTACTAAACAATTTTACCATCAAACAAGGTAGGTACCTATCTGACTTTTTCAGGCACTGTTTTTTCCTAGGAGTACAGGTTATTTTTTCACACTTGTTTGAAATGTCTCCACTTATGCACTATAATAATCATCGTTTTTCCAGTTTGGATCTATTGAAAAGATCGATTTTGAAAGAATAGAGAAAGATTGAGAAAGGAAAGAACAAATTACTAGAAGTATATTCTACATAAAACTGACAAGGTAAAATGCACGTCTATTGTATAACAACTAATTTATTGTATAATAACTAATATAGGTGTAAAGTGACCATAGTATTAGATGACTAATTAAGAGATCTGCTGTTCTAAATATGTTTTAGCCTGAAGATGCTGGCAAGTTGCCCCAGCGAAACTGTAGCTAGAAATGAAAATTAAACACCAAAAATCAACGTTTCCCCTTTTTATTCACAAAGAGGACCCAGAGTCGTTTCGACCACCAACAAGATATTATCATCCGACTCAACACCCTTCAACAACTTTGGTTCAGATAAAAAAAAAGAAATGAAGTTAATGAATGTACGAATAGGGAAATCAGATTAGTTCTGGTCTGTGTGGAAACCAGCTTGTTGATAATTTGGTTTCTGATGTTTGAAAACCGGGTTACTTACCGAAGGGAATGCAAAAGGCTTCTGGTTTGTGTAGAACAAACACCGAGTTTGTTGATGAGTTTTAGAGCTTGAGCTGAGAGGTGCTGAGGAGACAGAAAATAATTCACTTGTTAGATTTGGCAGATGGAATGCCTTGGTGGGGTATTTTTAGCTTTGGGGAACAAGAGTATTTAAAGCTCATCCATTCGCCAGTCCAAGTACCAATTTTCCTGTATCAAGGTAAAACAACGGTTGTTTCCCTTGTCGGAGTCGCACCTAGTGATGATTCGATACTTTCGATATTTATTGATATCGATATTTTGTTCCGATATTTCCGATATTTGTATCGATATTTTTCTTGCGATATTATCGAATATCGAAAGGAAAATATTGATGTCGAAAGAAATGAAATATCGGTTGGGATGGTTATAGTTCTTTTCACTGTAATTTCTCAATTTCCCCTAAAATATGAAAAATAATAAAAACCCAAAACTAAATAGAAACGGAAGATGAACGCAACACAAAAACAACAATGTTGAAATAACATGACAATCAGCTATGTCCGACATAGTCCTCATGCTCCATAATCGATATGGGAAGAGGAACACGTTTCGATTTCGCGTTCGCCATTTCTGTTTTGTATTAAATTATTATAATAATATTAATTAATAAATTATTAATAATAATATATTATATTATGTATTTTTACGAGTAAAATTCGAACTGGCATTATATTTGGATATCGATTTTTTTTGAACTATGAAAAACATACCTATTCGATATCAGTATTTTTCTTTCGACATCACTGATATTGACCAAAAAGTATGCTAAAGCATATTCGATATCAGTGAAATCAGTATTCTTTTCGATTTTTCTTTCGATATTCTATCGGCATCACTGGAATTGATGAAATAGGTAATGTGCAAAAACATATTCGATATCAGTAAAATTGGAATTTTTCTTTCGATATCGATATCACTGATTTTGACTAAAAAAATATGCAAAAACATATTCGATATCAGTAAAATTGGAATTTTTCTTTCGATATTCTATCGATATCAGCGATATCGATGTTTTTCTTCCGATGTTTTATCGATATCGATACGACCTTCCGATATTATTTCGATGTTAGATATCGCATCGAAAGGTACATCGTCTCCACCTTCTGTGACAACTCTCCGATATCCTAGAATAGCCTACATTTACATGATGTTGAGGACATCTCTAATGATCGAAACTTTTCTTAATCGTTGGAACTCAACCTTGTTTTGATTTATTTATGTTTTTTTTGAAGAAAATATTGAATAATTTATTTACGTACAAACTCAACAACAACTACCGCTACAACAACAACACAACCATAAAGTAGATGTCCAAGCGGGTGAACGTTTTGTCCTACACGGCTCCGCGTGGTCTCTACAAATTCTATATTAACTTAAATTGATGGAAAAACAATACCTTTATAACCAAATTTTTTGAATTAGGGCGTTTGCAAAATTTTAAAATTCATTTTTGGACCCTTAGAAGTGACCTACATCAACCAAAATTTTTCGGGGCACAACTAGACCCCAGATAGAGCCTACATACCAAATTTCATCAAAATCGGTCAATGCTAAATAGGGAAAGTGCCACGTATGGCGTACGGCGGACGGACGGCCAAATTTCGATTTTTGGATTCTACGTACTTACCTTGAAACGTAAACCAACAAATTTTGAGGGGGTGTTAAAAAAAATTTCTTGGTCGATTTCAAAGGTTTATTATTGAAAATCATAAACAAAATTTATCCCTTTATTAATTAATTTTTTTTAAATTTATTTTTATTTTATTTTTTTAAATGTCTTTATTTATTTTATAACAAGTACAATGAAATATGATACTGGCAAAAGTAATAAAAAATTGAATTAAAAGTCTCTCTAAAAAGTAAATTAAAATTAAAACTCTTAGTCAACCTTTGTCAAAAAGAGATAATATTAATCATAACACTTCACTTAGAAAACACACTTCAGTTACATAGTATTGTTATGCGAGTACAGACATTATTATAAACCAATTATTAATAATTAATAATTATTATTAGCTAGTATTTATTTTATTCAAATACACGCATGTACCTACCAACGATAAGGAAAGCTTAAAGCAGAATAAAACAGGTTAGGATGAATTCAAACATAAGTTGCGCTAAGTACCTATAATTTAATGAAATGGTTCTTCAGTTTGTTGCCGATTTTTGAGGGCCCAACAAGAAGCTCAGATCTCGTGGAGTCCGGAAGAGCATTAAACCCCCGTACACCCCTTGCCAGGTATGAGTTGTATTAAATGAATGGGGTTAGTTCCGCTAGTTATAAGAATACAATTATTATTTACGTACCGTATTGGAGAATCCGTCGTAACCAGCAAGTCGAGTACAGGAGGCGAGCGCTTTCGATGTAAGGACATCATCTTCAGGCCGTCAAGAGAGTAGTAAAGTTCGTCAGTCAGTCGTTCTATTTATATAGTCTGGGTGAAAAGGAGGTAGGTAAAAGGATTAGAAAGGAAAGGGGACCACCTAGTAACGAGACCACGTGGTGAAAGTTTGTTTGTCTGTCATGTCAAGTGAAAGGGAGAGATAAAACTAATCCTATTAGCTAATTGTACATTCACCACATGGTAACCACGTGGTCTTCTATTTTAAACTATGAATATATTAGGTATAAACTAGCTTACATAACTAACTTATTGCAAGAATTATTAACTTATATATATATCTATTTCTAACTTTTTTTTCAAATTTTTATTTTTGGTTAGTTGATTATTTTTATTTATTGTTAGAAATTATGAGGTATGAGTTGTACCCGAAAGTAGTACGAAAGTAAGCGACCGTCATAAATTTGCTAGAATGGAATCTGGTAGAAATCAAATGTGCCGGCGTGGAAAAACTACTCTCTTTTAAGATTTGTTTAATGCAATTCATCTCGACTAGCAGTGAAAATTTTCAAATGTTCAAATCTTTAAATAAGGGTTCTGTATGTTCTAAAAATCCCTTCTTAGCGATGGTTCGTATTAATTGCTTTTGTGTGGTGACAATGGGTAGAAGATTAGTGGGATACGAGCCACCCCATGCAGGTATACCGTATAAAAGTACAGATTGTACAAGGGCAAAATATAACATTTTTAACAGGGTCAAAGGTAGTATTTTATTAAGTCTGGCAAAAACATAGATCAATTTTCTAAGTCTCGTGGTAACTAAATATATTTGTTTCCCCCACTTCACACGGCTATCAAAGACAACTCCCAAGTATTAAATTCACATTCTGTTGTTTATTACCAAGTCAAAATTAACTCGGTGTAGGTACGTATGTTTGATTGCTTTATTGAACTTTGAATTCTTGGATTGCTCCCTTACAAGCTAAACTCTCTCGTATCTATTATCGTCGTGAAATCACCTTCCATCTTCTATTATTATTAGCTTCCAAGTAATTCTTCCAATGACAACAAAAATTCGTTGTCTCGAAAATTGCTTTCCGTCTGCATCCACCCTGCAAATCATTAGGTCTCCGCTTCACAATAATTTACCTAATTCCGCCTCTTCGTCCCTCTATTCAAATTAGATCACTAATTCGGAAATGCAATCAGGCTTACTTAATGAATTTAAGCGCTAATGGTGTCTTCATCTCTAGCCCACTCCATCATTCCTACTGCGTGACATTTCGTGCTTTCACTTGTCCACGGCTGTAATCTCTCTGCTCAGTGTCATTATCCTAATGGGGTTCTAAGAGATCAATTATGAAGCAGCCTACAGTCTGGCCAGAAATGGAAATCTAATTCAGAACGATCCTTTAATAACTCTCTTATAAAAACATTTCGCTCCACTTTGGTGTTGTATCATTCCATTGTGTCACAGTAATGAAGATGAAAAATAGTAATTTTTCAAAACGCCAACAAAATAAACAAGCGAGATCATTTAGTTTCCATGATACACCTACTGTCATCATAAAGTACTGGAACTGAGTTACTGTCATGATTCGTCTAATTGAGATAACATGCGAACTACGAAATTACTACTACTACTCGTAACTGACTTCATTTTTACTGTTCAAGAGAGTGAATTTGTAAATTTTTAATAGGTATACAGGGTGTCTAAGTACCTACGCTCCCCCCCACTTATTTTCTATAATTGTGCGAGAAAAGAAATCGGACAAACGCTATTCTTCATAATTTTTTGCGTAGAATTCAAAATCGTGCGCAACCATGATCAACTTTGTTTTAGCGAATTTTCAAGAAAAATGAAGCTATCGCAATGGCCTCAAAATTTTTAGAATGGACTTTTTCGTAAAATGTTTACACTGAAATCCGTTTTGGAACATTCTGAAACTATCCCTTTTTTTCGTGACAAATAGGTCAAGTTCGTTAGCCAGAAATTTTGGACAATAAAAAGTGGTCCGAATTTCAAAAAAAGTAAAAAGAAGGAGTTTTCCCGTTTTTTGTGGTTAGTACCTTCAGAATCATGGTAATATATGGTTATATATGGGTTACCACGATAGAATAAATTATTTATTTAACCTTGATGAACTTCATGGTTGCCATGGACACCGACGCTCTGAAGTTCGTTTTGCTCATGGATACTTGAAAATCTGACAGTTCCATATTGTTTCACTTCATTTTACACCTAAAAATGACAACTTTTTGGCTACACTGTCGCCAATTTTTCCCGAAAAAGTGTACCTACTCAGCTTCAGCATTACAGTCCCTCAATTTATGTTCATATTAGGGATGTCCGATACTTCAAAAGTATCGATATAATATCGTATCGATACATCTAGAAAGTATCAAAAAATATCGATACGATACTTTCAAAAAGTATCGATATTTTCACAAGAAATGGTTGAAATTCTCGTTTATGTTTCTCTCCATCAGTGTGACATCTCTCCATCACGAGGTTAGTGATTAATGTAGAATGAACAAAACAATAAATCACTCATTTTGTTATTCAAAACTTATTTTTGTTTAGGCACTTGTTTTCGTATTGCACTTGTTTGGGTTAACATTTTGGTGGTCCTTCCTCGATTATGGAGGACAGCAGGTTATCATAGAGAGCTGGAGGTGGAGGTACATCATCTTTGTTTAATTTGTTGAAGTTTGATGGTCTCCCAACAATCTACGTAGAGACAGAGGTACTGTCAAGTAGGTACCTTCATGTCGTAGGTGTTGAAACAGATAAAATGTAAGATATAAAAAAGTATCGATACTACGATATATATCAGGAAAAAAAGTATCGATATGTATTGGTACTTTTTTCAAGAAGTATCGATCTACTTCATAACGCAAAAAATAAACAGTGATTCTCACTTTCGCGATTTGGTTTGTTGAAATGTAACTCGAATGTCGAAAAACAACGTGATTGTTTTTATCATGCTTTATTAACGGGAGTGTAGTCAAAGGGTTTTTCTCGGGAGGATTTGGAGTAGTCGGTATTCCGTGTTTGAAAATAAACCGTATTTGTTTTCCGGGTTTTCCTTGATTATAAATACGATTTCACATTCTTATTATTTGCATTTCAATATTTGATCGCACCGTCTGTGTTCTTTCCCAGTTCAAATGAATAAAACTAGTTTTAAAATCAGAGATTTTTTTCTAGTTTCATCTACATAGGTACCCAGTTTCTCAAATTGGATTACAGAACCTACAGAAACTGAAGACCGCTGTATCCAAAGGTCCTTCTACCTTTCTTATGATTTCTATTCTTATGTTCTCCTTTCGAATAATAGTTAAACTATTTCATCTACTCGAGAAATGACTTTGGTCATCTGAAAGAAAATCATGTAGTACCATGCAGTTAGGACAGCTTTTGCCGTGGATTTCGTTTCCAGCTGAATTTTTTGAACGCTAGGTACATATTTAAATACTGGATTATTTCCTTGCCCAAGCTATATCTTGCTATTAATCGACTGTGAATAATAAATAAGGGATAATTGGGTAATTGTTTCTGATAACTTATAAAATCGGGGAGGAAATTGAAAGAATTAGAGGTTCACGATTCGCCATTTTGTTTCGTAACCACGAAAAACTTCATCCAACCCCAGTTTTTTTTAGGGCCGGTTTCACCACAGTGGATTAACTAGAGTTGATCCACGACAGAGATTTAAATCCCAGATTTCGAGAAAGGACTGTTTCACGAACGCGTTATCACGATTTAACTCGGCCTTATCACGATTTAACTTGATCCACCCCGGAGGGTGGTTTAACTCTTCTGATCCGTGGATCTTTACGAAAAAGGCGCCGCCATATTGTTTTTTGTTTACAAATTCAAATTCTGTTTACAAATTGCCGTCTTCCTACCCGTCTTGTGTTCATTTCGTTTTGATTTCATTTCGTTTTCATTTTGTTTAAATGAATCGACTATTCTCTATATTTTCGTCATCCTCGTCGTCTTCTGAGTCCGACGAGGACTTCCAACAACCATTGGAAGTCGTGGTGCCGAGACGGCGTATTGAGCGGGAGAGAGTGGACCATTTCAATATTTGGGACGACACTGATTTTTTCGCCAGATTCCGGCTGACAAAGGAAGGGATTTCTGTAATCCTGGATTTAATAGAAAATTCTCTACTTTTCCGAACTGAAAGGTAAGTAGAACCGAAATTTTACAGAACGTAAAAATTGTGTCAATCTTCCAATCTCGTGATTGTAGAAAACAACGCTTGCATACAAGTCTTGCATACACCAGAGTGGAACAAATCGTACTTACAAGTACTGTACAAAGTACAAGTACAAGTACACGAATGTACTTGTACTTGCAACTCGAGAGACAAGTAGGTACAAATAATACAAGTACTTGTAATTGGAATTACAAGTACAAGTAATTGTACTAGTTAAGACGTCTACATACAAGTACTTGTACTTCCCACGACAAGTACTTGTACTTGTGACAAGTTATTGTACACCTAGTACATACCATTTCCGTAGTTCCAAACCAAATTTAAGATTTTTCCAACCAAATTCAAACAGTTTTCAAGTTAAATTGGTATTTTCATTGCAATTTAAATTTTCTACAGGAACGATGTCACAAGCCCTGCGCTGCAGTTGCTAACAACGATGCGCTATTATGCAACTGGGAGTTTCCTGGCGACTGCAGGCGATTTCAGCGGAGTGTCCAAAGCCACGGCCAGCCGCTGCATTTGGCGAGTGACAGAGGCTTTAGCCGCCTGCAGCCAAACTATAGAGGTCCTTTTATCAACTACTTCAGGACCTTGTCAATGAATTCAGTATCCCAGTTTAATAATTGTCGAATTTCATTCCCCTTGTAGTGCCACATCACATACCTCTTTTGATTGTATACATTAATAAATTCATGTTCCAACCTGCAACCTAGTAAATTACTTATGTTTTTTAGCGAATTTTCGAAGAAATGAAGCTATTGCGATGGCCTCAAAATTTTTAGAATGGACATTTTTGAAATTTTTCTTCACTGATATCCGTTTTGGCACATTCTGAAACGATTCCTAAAGTTTTTCCAAAAAAAATCGATTCGCGCCCTATATTCCTTGGGCAAACCTTATGTGGGTGGTAATATGATTTAAAACCTACCTGAAATGAATCGTCAACACAATTTTTTCTTTTCTTAACCATAGTCTCAGCTGGATGATTTCTTTGAAAATTCGCTCATTAACTCATGCTGCATGAATGGACTTTTTCATTTATGTTTACCTGCATTTATGTTTTTCATTCATTTCAAAAATAATTGAAAAATATCTATACGTAAGTTGTAAGGAATCAATAGGTGCTAATTAAAAACTTTCATAATTAACCAAAAAAAAAAATAAATAAATAAATAAAATAAAAAAGATTTCAACTGTTTTGTTTAAATAAGTTGGTTTTATTTCAATTAATTTTCAATCATTAGCTCTGAGACCATTCGTAATGAGATTGCTGAACAATGAAAGAACTACTACTAAACACAAATATCACAGTTTCATTACAATAATATCACAGTTATGTTACATGAAATGTTACATATTAGTATGTCAAAGATATAAATGTCCAAAAATGCTGGAAAAAGTCGCAAAATGCCAAAAATGTTGCAAAAAATGCCAAGCATTGAAACAACTTGACGAAAATTGAAAAAAACCATTGCCAAACATCGAAAAACCATTGCAACACGAAATTACGCCCGACTATTGAAAAAAGTAAACAAAACTAGAGCTGTCATCTCTCACTTATTTGTCAAAACACAAACAACGGCGGACAAGACGTAAGTATCCACGGACAAAATATTATAGTTCCATGCTATTACTTCTTCCATGCTCCTTCATCGCGAGCGTTATCGTGCTGGGGATAGCAATTTCGATGCTAACTAAATAAACTAGGATTAACCTTGATCCATGGATGAAACTCTTTCGTGAAACGGTCAAGATCCTGATCCGTGGATCTATTTTGAATCCTGGCTTAAGGGTACAAGGAAATTTTTTCGAGTAAAAATTCGATTTTTTAAAAATAATTTTTTGTTAATGTGCATATAATCACGGACCAATTAAAAAAAAATCATGAAAAAATTTGAACGAGAAGTGGGTCAAATAAATACGCAAACCGACCTGTGTCAGGGTTTGCGCTAGTAGAGTCCGGCGCTATACGCTGGACCGTCCGCATTTTCAAGACGATTCAGCACAGCACAAAACGAACGGATTTCACGGCACAAAACGGGACATAAACATAGAAAAAGACGAGTAAACAACGAAACAAGAGATTTAGCTTCTTCTTCTTCTTTGTTTTCATCAAATCGAGTCACCTTGCAGCAAGTTGGAAGCGTTAGGAAACCGTATGATGACGTCATGAGATGAACATTGTTTAATTTCAGAAAATCGTGTTTCCTGAAAAATCGCGTTTTCTAGCACTCGTGTTCCTTTTTGTTGAGTTATACTGGACTTATCTCCTTGTTCTTTTTTTTTTACTTGTACGTCAGTATCTTATACACCAACTGTGCATAGGGATTGGCGGATTTTTCCCGACAACAAGATAAAAATGTGGTCCGTTTTGGTAGGTTAGAGCCCTGATTTTGATGGTTTTTTCAAAAATCCGCCTTTCTTTCCTCAAGCGTTGTACGAAATTATCCTTTGCACCAGTTATAGAGCATAAGATGCTCGACAATATTTGAAAAAAATCATGGTGATCGGTTGATTACAACCCGAGAAAACGGTACATACGTTTTACGGGAAATTGTACTCTCGGGGAAAATTTCCTTGTACCCTTAAGATGATCGGAGGTTCATCCACAGTGGTGAAACCGGCCCTTAGGGTCACGTTACCCAGGTAAACTTTCCGATTGTCTCGAAAAATAACACTAGATTACAAAATTTAGGGGTGGTCTGGCTGCGTCGTTCTTTCATCACTTCTCTTATGGTATTTGGTGCGCTGAATCCGAATCTGATGTCAGTTTTTTTGTTTATGTCGGATTTTCAAGATATAGCTAGTTTTAAGATTTTTCTAGTTCTCACTTTTCTTCATTTTTTAGTGAGAACTCATCTTGCTCAAATCTCCTCAAAAAGTACTCAGACTTATAGGAAATTTCATGTAGAATCCGAATATGTACTCAGTTTTTAAGTTAAACTGTGTTAAACCCCCTATTTTCCACAAAACGTATCAAAAAACACCGGTTCTCAACGTTTTTTCTTCGGGTTTTCCCTTACATTTTGCCACTTGAAAAAAAAATTAAGGCTAAAAAAAAAAATTTCTCGGGCTTTTACTTTGTAGGGGGGACACCCCAGAGGAGAATGAGACCAATCGCAGCCTCCTAAACCCATTAATATCGAAGGAATGAGCTTTTTCATGGCACTGAGATGAAAATTCACAAAAACCGTTAGTTAATTTTTCGAGATAAGTATGTGCGTTCCTAAATCTGTTTTCCTCAAATAGATTTTCCTTTCTTCTATATTTTTTATGCTTGTCACCTATTAAGAGTAAGATCGAAAATAGGTACTCAAAGGGGGAGTAAATCACAATTGGGAAACTCTTGTTTTGTTAAGTGATTTTAATTCAGTTTTACGAACGAAACACAACAAACTGGAGAAAAGTTAACGGTGTAAATATGTTTCATGAAGGCTCAGATGAATCAAAAGTTGGTAAAATGTTTGGTTATTGCTCCACCTCAGAGGTTTCATCGCCGGAATCTATGTAGAGAAAACTTCGCCGCCTGAGGTAAATCTCTTTTTGAGGTCCAACAATAGTCCGCCATCATGTGAACTTCCCAATACCCTTTGTACCGTTTTTCCATGGTTTTATATCTTTGTGGAACCTCTGAGGTGGAGGAATAACCAAACATTGTACCAACTATTGATTCATCTGAGCCTTCATGAAAAAGATTTACACCGTTAACTTTTCTGCAGTTTATTGTGTTTCGTTTGTAAAACTGAATTAAAATCACTTAACAAAACAAGAGTTTCCCAATTATGATTTACTCCCCCTTTGAGTACCTATTTTCGACCTTAGTCTTAATAGGTGACAAACATAAAAATATAGAAGAAAGGAAAATCTATTTGAGGAAAACAGATTTAGGAACGCACATACTTATCTCGAAAAATTAACTATCGGTTTTTGTGAATTTTCATCTCAGTGCCATGAAAAAGCTCATTCCTTCGATATTAATGGGTTTAGGAGGCTGCGATTGGTCTCATTCTCCTCTGGGGTGTCCCCCCTACAAAGTGAAAGTCCGAGAAAATTTTTTTTAGCCTTAATTTTTTTTTCAAGTGGCAAAATGTAAGGGAAAACCCGAAGAAAAAACGTTGAGAACCGGTGTTTTTTGATACGTTTTGTGGAAAATAGGGGGTTTAACACAGTTTAACTTAAAAACTGAGTACATATTCGGATTCTACATGAAATTCCATAAGTCTGAGTACTTTTTGAGGAGATTTGAGCAAGATGATTTCTCACTAAAAAATGAAGAAAAGTGAGAACTAGAAAAATCTTAAAACTAGCTATATCTTGAAAATCCGACATTAAAAAAAAACTGACGTCAGATTCGGATTCAGCGCACCAAATACCATAAGAAATGTGGTGAAAGAACGAGGCAGCCAGACCACCCCTAAATTTTGTAATCTAGTGTAATCGATTATACAAGTTTTTTGAACGCAATTTTCCGTACCAGGGTTACGTGACCTTGTAGTAAACTTTAACTTTGGGGTTAAATGTTTTTTTCGAACCGGGCTTTACTGTTCCAATCAACTGTGAACGGCTAAGAACCTAAACGTTATCATCTCTTCCATCGTCTCCGCCTCTTCTCCTCAAATGCAAGTAGGTACCCACTGCTCAAAACTGTGTACGCTGCAGCAGCAACCACTTCGTACTTCATGATTGATACCAACTGTGCGACTGAAGGTTCACCTTTTGTCCCGCGAAGCAAGAACATTCCCACAACATTCCCGTATCCGAGAAGTATGTCGCCAAACAGCAAGCCATGGTGTTCACCAAGCATTCGCGGTTTGGTGAATACCGATTGTGTGTGATCAGCTTTAGGTACATGTATTCTTCACACTGATTGTAGTCCTGATTCTCCTGTCCACTCCAACGCTTCATTACGAGAAAATCCTATAATGTACTCAATTAATGAATCAAATCCAATCAATCGACGGTTCTCGAATTTTCTCTACAACTCAACAGACAGAAAACGTTGGATTTGAAACGAGAGGGATATAGAAGAAGGGAAATGTTATTATCAAGTCTTTCAGACACCGCCGGGCCGACAACTTCCTCTTTGATCAAAGCGGTTTCCCCAGTAAACCAATCGTATCGTTGGTTTAACAAGAGTAACCAAGGACGCTAAGGACCGAGAGCCTACACAAACCCCAAGTTAATGAATGTTTCCCATCCCACCGCTCCCGCGTCGATTCCTACCCCTTTTCAAATAAATCTAGATGGCCGCGGTGAGCTTAATTAGTCTGCGGAGGTATCTCCTTCGACTTCGGCGAAATTGGCCGTCATCGATCCTTGCGGTCCAATAAAGCCAATTTAATTTTCGAGTTACACCTGGGAAACTAGTTTATAAATGCTTACCTAGATAAATACAGGGTGATCTGACCAATTACATTCGGAGAACTCAGTTCAAACTCGACAGACTGGAGAAACTCGAGACAGTTTCATGACGTTGGAAATATAACGCCAGGATGAGACCTGACAGGCACTTAGGTATGTCAGTTCATCGGGTTGAGCGATAGAGATTTCGAGAATAATGTATTCTTCTTCTACTGCTGTGCAAATGTGTAACCGGCGAACTCAAATAACGTACAGAGTTCCCCGCGGCCTGACAAAGTTCTCCAAGACTTGTAATGCCCGACCGTGCTCTGATAGTTCTGAGAGTCTGTGGTTCCCAGGAATTCTGAACTTATTTTGGTTTATTATTATCAATAATGAACCTTTGGAATCGACCAAGAAGAAAAATTTGTTAACACCCCCTCAAAATTTGTTGGTTTACCTACGTTTCAAGGCACGTAGAATCCAAAAATCGAATAAAAATTTCCCCACTTTCCCCACTCATCATTGACCGATTTTGGAATTTGGTATGTAGGCTCCATTTGGGTTGTGTCCCGAAGATTTTGGTTGATGTACGTCACTTCTAAGGGTCGAAAAATAAGGTTTGAAATTTTGAAAACGCTCTAACTCAACAAATTCCGACATAAAGGTATTGTTTATCCATCAATTTAAGATAGTATAGAATTTATAGAATTTTTTTAGACCGCGCGGAGCCCTGTAGGACAAACCGTTTGCTCCCTATGAGAATTTAAGGGTTGGACTTACGATAAATCAGAAACACGAGCGTGAATCGAAAAAGAGGCCGAATCTCCGTTCAAATGTTAGCTGGCCGAAATACAATCGATGTTTTTCTTCATGTTGGTTGGTGGTAACAATGGCAAAGCCGTGTTCATTGCAGAGGAGTGATCAATATAGAAAAATAATTATCCTTTGTGTAATAATTTGCAGAATTTTCTCTAAAAAATCAGCTGAAATAAGTACCTACTGGTATAATTTTGGCGACAAAACATATTTCGCTTTTTTACAAAACAGATTTAAAAAAAAAAATTTTTTTCACTTATGAGTACGAGGAACATTTCAATCCTTGCCTCTCCATTTTTTGAAGTGAACAGTTTCTGGATGCCAAACTAAGGTGGAAGTCGCACGTGAAGAAGAAAAAAGCTGAGCTTTTGATTAAATTCAAAAAATATACTGGCTGATGGGCCGACGGTCAAAATTGTCTGTCCACAATAAGCTTATACTGTACAAGCAAGTCCTAAAGCCCGTCTGGACTTACGGTGCGCAACTGTGAACCGCACCCGCACAGCCCAGAGCAATCGAGACATAATTCAGCGCTTCCAGAATAATCTACAGCGATGCTGCGTTGATGCATACAGATACTTTAGAAATGGCAGACTTCACTACGAGCTGAAGATAGAATCTGTCAATGAGGTCATTCGCAGCCAAGCCATGAATCACCTTTTGAGGCTCCAAGATCATTCAAATGAGGATGTCATCCAGCTACTCAACACAGATGATCTGCTTAGAAGACTTAAGAGAACCAAGCCACACGATCTAATCCACTTAGTGTGACCATCATGACGTGCAAATTTCAGGACAATAAGAACTAAGTGAAGTATCTTAGTTTTATTAACGTACACCAATATGTATCAGAAGAATGTTGCTTATAAGTTGTAACTTGGTGCAATAAAACAAGTAAAAAAAAAACTTATGAGTACGAGGAACACTTCAATCCTTGCCTCTCCATTTTTTGAAGTGAACAGTTTCAGTTACATGAAAACAGTTCATATTGTGGGTGTGACCAAATAATTTTTGTCTTGTTTTCACCTTCCCCTTAATCCCGCTAAAAGATTATGCGAGCGTCCCCCCACACTGGGAGTAATCAGAGGTGCTCAACAGCCTCGAGGAAGGGATGGCAGGAAAGAGTATCATGTCCCGTTCATTAGACAGGCTCCCCGTACCTACTCGACCTGAGAGAGGCAGCCCCGTTCCGAGGCCCTCATTAAAATTTTAGAAGGGCGACGGAGGACAAATGAAGTGCTAAGAGCCAGAAAGGGCGTAAAAGAGGTTGCGAAGGAAAGAAACAAGGGTTGAAAAATAAAAAAGGCAGCACATCAAAACTTTACCGCGAGCTGATGGCAAGGCACCCGTGATCATACGTTCTTTGCTTTTCTTCTTGGAAAGAGGAGTTCTTTGAGAGCGAAGTCCAAATATACGTGATTGGGGTTGAACTTTTCCACATTCTCATCATGCGTTTCAGTAACTAAAAGAACTGCTCTATCCCAAGTGGAAGCAGAAGCAACCAGAGAATGGTACTCCCTGTTAAATCTTGCAGAGCACTATGTTATATTGTATCCACCCAATAAAGTATCCCAGTCATAATTAGATAATCCACCATACTTATAATTAGGGATGGCGACGATATAGCGATTATAAAATACTAGCTGAAAAGCCTGCCAAATCCAGGCAAAAACAAATTGTAGATAATATTTTGATACCTTGAAGCACACAGGTGCTATTTCCACCCATTTTTCACATTTTTATTTTTATTTTTTGTAAATTTCAGAAAAATTCAAATATTAAGAGAGGGATATTACACTGAGTTACATTTCACAAAGTTTGGAATTTTTCCCGCGAGATAGATCTCGCCTTCGACTCCCCCCCCCCCCCACCGCCACGACACCTCCAACTCCTGCCGCCTCCAACTTCTCCGACGTGCATACGTACATTCATACGTACGGTTGGGGTTTTGGGTCTGTTCGAAGAGGCAGTTCGGAACCAAACCGGAGCTGAAAAGGGGAGGGGATAGAGGCGAATGGACAGCAAGGCAACAATCAACAGAAAAAAAATAATAAAATAACCACACACTAATCCATTTTAGAACATTCAGAATCCAAATCCGTGGAAAAAACCATAGGTGAATGTCCGTGTGTGTGCGTGTGTATGTGTGTGTAGGTGTATGTGTGTGTGTGCGTGACAAAATCTTGTGTCGTCTGCCCAGCCCTTAGCTCTCAACCGATTTTCCTGGGTCTTTTTTTTTTGGTTCGACGCGGAAAACTATCTAGTTGTGCACTACTTCGCCGGAATTTCAAATTTTGCTTTTAAAGGGATGGAAAAGGGGGGGAGTTAATGCTCAAAAAACGTGCGTTTTCAACTCGAATTCGCATGTTGGGTATCGTAGATCATGAATTTTAAAATGCTCTTGAAATTCGAGGCTCAAATGCCGCTAGAAATGTTATGGTTGGTAAGGGTGATTGGGGGGGGGGGGGGAGACCACTATTTCTTGCCTTAAATACTAAATAAATTACATCTAGTGAAAAAGTTTTATGGCTTACCAACTGGTTTAAATTGATCAAACGCTTATCCAATGGGACGTTCCCTGGAATGCATGCATTATTTAACAATACGTTTTAATTTAAATATTTTTGTCGTATGTTGAACCCGGTCTCAGAAAAATGACAATAGCTCCCTTATTTTTCGTGAAAATTCAAATCTGATTACACCGTTGAAAAGAGCATGAAATTTACCGTCAGATAAGCTACAACACACATTTTTAACCTCGCTCCTTGTTCGATTTTTTCAGTCCAAACTTAAAACTTTGCAATTTTTTAGTTTTTTTTTACGTAATTTTACGTTTTTTTTACCCATTCCTGTAGAGAAAAGTCGATTCGAGACGTTCAAACACAAATTTCTCCCCTCGTTCTCAATTATTCTTCTGTAACGACTTCTCAGTAAGTTGTAATGGAACGAAATATCAAACTTCCTCTGCACGGAAGTCTAACCAACATAATAAGGTGACTCACATCGTCTTGTATGAATCCCCACTCTCAGAACAACGGATAGATAATATTACCGATTCCCATTGCTTCAATCTAGATCTCATAGGTGCCTGACTAATTACTTATTACAGCTAATCAACGACTCTCCCGTTAATTCCAGCATGGAAACGGAGGCGCTCCGCCCTCGTAACAAATCTTGAAAACAATCAGAGGCATCAGGTGATAATATTCGTCAGGCAAACAGCTAGGCTGCAAATTATTACACAAAAGATCATTATTTTTCTGCATTGATCATACGCCAGCAAAGAACTCAGCTTTGCCATTGTTACCACCTACCAACCATGTTTTAGCTTCATAATCAAGTTCATGTGGAAGAAATAATCGCCATAAACCAAATTTCATCAAAATCGGTCCATGATAATTAAGGAAAGTTCCGCGGACGGACGATTTTTTATATTCGATTTTCAAAATATTCACATACCTACCTCAAACGTAAACCATCGAATTTTGAGGGTGGTCAAATTTTTTTCTTGAAAATAATAAACCAAAAAAGGGAGACACTGAATTTAGACCTAATAAGATGTGAAACCTTCATTCTACAATGTTATGCAATTGTTTCCAAATGTCTATCAACAAGAAAAACGATTATGTACAGTGAAATACAGTAAAATCGGGAACGGGACACTAGTCAACGTCAAACAGCTGCTATTTTCGGCGGCGAAAAAACGAACTGCTTTCCTTCCTTATGATAATGTGGGTGGATGGATATGTTATGTCTTGCCATGCGTGGGCTAATTAGCATCCATGGCTCATCTCCCAAGTTTCTCTGCATTCAAGGTCACAAAACAGTTCGTTGACTGTTTGCCATGGCTGATTGTGTGATAGTGGGGGTATGGTAATAATTGACACCTCGCTGACCCCCCGCCGATCCCCGCTGACCCCCCGGCTAGTATCCAAGAGAAAATACGTACCTACTTATTCCATTCTCCTATTTAATCTAACTTCCTTGATAATAATGAAATAGTCCCTGAATGTTATAAAAGTTTCCCAAAATCGGCTAAATATTACTAGCAAGAAATGTAAATGTAAGAGAATCTCAACAAAATTAATTTATTTATTTTGCATATTTGTAGTAAGGCAAACAGTGTTTGCTATGTTTGCCTGGAGGAGGCGCCACTGAAAACAACGCAGTTACTGTGGATTCTTCAGGTTATCTCCATTTTATCCATATTGTTAGCAGAACCGGAGAAAAAAAGCACACTAATTTCTCTCTGGATGACGTTGAAATGGAAATTCGTACTTCGTTTCTCTCCTATTTTCTCATAATGATACCCGACGCACGTAATCCTACATTTTCTTAAACAAGGCTATTGTTCTTGTCAAGCCTTCCTCTACACAACAGGCATTAGGGAGAAAAGATACTTTGAAGATTACTACGGAATCCCAACGTACCTCACATATTTTTTTAGAAACTCTTCAATATTAATAAAGTGCCATCAATGATTGAAAATCAAACGTGCCCTTAATTTGATAGCTGGCGGTCTTTCCTGTAGTGAATCTCCCAACTTATCCTACCTTATCTCAAAATAGCATGACATTAAAATGAATATTTTAAAAGTAAATTATCCTCAAAAACACTCACCAAGATGGAAAAATTAACGTCAACTCACCTGAAAAAAACAAAAAAAAAAAACAAGAAGAGTTAGTTAGAGAATAGGAGTTATTCTTTCAGAAAATGGCAAGTAAAGTATATTGTTACTACCTAGTCCAGTTAATCAAAATTAGCTACGTATAAATAATTCCACTTTTGTTTGTAGGACTTACCTACTTGAGTTTCTCAGTTCCAAAACGAGCAAAATCGATTTTTTGAAAAAAATGAGTTATTGGTATCGTTGGATTCAGAATAGCGTCAGCTACTTCCTTGTGATGGTTTCCAATGTCAAAACGAGGCAAAAACTATCGAAAAACGAGTAGAAAGTATGAGAGCTCTTTCAAAACGCGCTAAAAAGGGTTATACTCCAATTCTAAAGTGAGCCTAAAACATCCCAGGAGCAGAACGCGCTGAAAGCCCTGGGGCCTACTGAGCGTAGTTCAAAAGCAAAACGCGCTGAAAATAAAAGTGGCTTCGTTCAATCCACTTTTCAGACTTTTCTACCCTTTTCTCCTGAATTAATTAAATTAAATTCTATTATAACCAGATTTTTGTTTGGCAGGTTAGTACGACTGCAAAGAGGGAATAATTGTTTGTATGAAAGTAAGGTTATGACGTTTGTTAAAAACGATCTCAAATTCCAAAACGCGCTAATTCCTAATTTCGAATTGAAATAACTAATTTTTCCTCATTTGAAGAATGATAAAAGTTTGCAGCAGGAATTTAGTGAATTTTTGAAACTTTTAGAAAAAACGCTGCAAATTATTGCACAAAGGTTTATTATTTGTTACCACCAACCAACTCGAAGAAAAAATCGATCGCATTTCGGTCAGGTTACATTTGAACGGAGATTAGGCCTCTTTTGTGATTCATATTCGTGTTTCTGATTTATCGTAAGTCCAGCCCTTTAATTCTTGTAGGGAACGAACGGTTTATCCTGTAGGGCTCCGCATGGTCTCAAAAAGTTCTACAAATTCTATACTATTTTAAATTGATCGAAAAACAATACCTTTATATCAAAATTTTTTTAGTTAGGGCGTTATCAAAATTTCAAACCTTATTTTTCAACCCTTAGAAGTGACCTACATCAACCAAAATCTTCGGGGCACAACTAGACCCCAAGTGGAGCCTACATACCAAATTTCATCAAAATCGGTCAATGCTAAGTGGCAAAAGTGCCGCGTACGGCGGACGGACGGCCAAATTTGTACTCGATTTTGGTTTATTATTTTCAACAATGTACCTTTGGAATCGACCAAGAAAAAAACATGTTTAAAACCCCCTCAAAATTTGATGGTTTACGTTTCAAGGTACGTAGAATCCAAAAATCGAATAAAAATATGGCCGTCCGTCCGCCGTACGCGGCACTTTCCCCACTTAGCATTGACCGATTTTGATGAAATTTGGTATGTAGGCTCCATTTGGGGTCTAGTTGTGCCCCGAAGATTTTGGTTGATGTAGGTCACTTTTAACCTTCTGTCCGGACCGTTGTCCCTCGTTGCAATGAGGACCCCCGTCCGTGGGACACCGACTCGCTTTTTAGGACGTCCCACAGTAAGACTTGGGCGTCCTTATGCGATCGATCTGGGGTGAAGTTGGACAACACTCAACAGAAAAAAAAAATAACCACACAGTAATCCGTTTTAGACCATTCTGAATCCAAATCCGCGAAAAAAACCATAGGTGTATGTCTGTGTGTGTGTGTGTGTGTGTGTATGTGTGTGTGTGTGTGTGTGACAAAATCTTGTGTCGTCTGCACAGGCCTTAGTACTCAACCGATTTTCCTGGTTCTTTTTTTGTTCGACGCGGAAAACTATCTAGTTGTGCACTACGTCGCCGGAATTTCGAATTTTGCCTTTTAAGGGGGGGAAAGGGGGGGTTAATGCTCAAAAAACGTGCGTTTTTGGGCATAATCTTGTGTCGTCTGCCCAGGCCTTAGTTCTCAACCGATTTTTGTGGTTCTTTTTTTCATCGACGCAAAAAACTATCTAGTTGTGCACTACGGCGCCGGAATTTTGAATTTTGCCTTTTAAGGGGGGGAAAGGGGGGTTAATGCTTAAAAAACGTGCGTTTGCGGGCGTAATCTTGTAAACTCTGTCCAGGCCTCAATTTCCAACCGATTTGTGTGTTTCTTTTTTTGTTTGACTAAAATAACTTCCGAGTTGTACATAATTTCACCCGAGTACCAAAATTTGCAAGGGGAGGGGGCAAGTGGGGGGATAATATTCACAAAATATCCGATTTTTCAATATTTTGGTTCCTTTACTGCTTACTAATTGTACCCAACCTTTGAAATTGAGGAAAAATTCTCATTATACCTCCGGATTTTTATGAATTATTCTCTGTACCTCCATAGAACTAATAGTGGTGCCACCGTGGTGCCAGGAGACCATAAACCGCATACTTAGTGTTTTTTTTTTTTTTTTTTTTTTTGTGTTTTTTTTTGTGTTTTACCTTGAATACGGATGTGAACCTCGATGGACCGCCTACTAAAACTAATAGATGAAAGTTCAATGTTACGACGTATTTCCACTTTGGTGCCAGACTGGCACCATTGGCGGTGGTGGGGGGGGGGGGTGAACTCGAATTCGCATGTTGGGTATCGTAGATCATGGATTTTAAAATGCTCTTCAGATTCGAGGCTCCCACGTCGCTAGAAATGTTTGGTAGATAATGGTGAGGGGGGGGGGGTCAGTATTTCTTGCCTAAAGTAATAAACCAAATTACATCGAGTGAAACAGTTTTATCGCTTACCAACTGCTTAAACTGATCTAATGCTTATCCAATGGGACGTCCCCTGGAATGCATGCATTACTAAACAATATGTTTCATGGTTGTTATTGAAATATGACAGGATTTCGTTGTAAATACCACAAACTAACATAAAACATCTTTATTGCAACGTCTTTCTTCGTGTATAACATCAAATGAATTGGTTTTTATCACAATTTATCGATATAAAAAATAAGATTACACATTATTTTTATTTTTCACTTCCTGGATTTCAACCAGCTTAGGTATCACATCATTTTGACTACTCAGATAAAAAATTCAGTCTCAATTCACGCTCAAAATGACGTGTTCTACGTAGGATTGGAGGAAACATTCCAATTCAAAACCTCTAGAATCATTAGGAGTCTACTACGTAGGTACCAAGAACATAAAAACTAGGAATAAAAAGTTTTATTCCTTTATTAAAGAATAAAACATAAAAAAAAGGACACTTTCCTGACCTTCCGCAGGGCCTGACAGGAGGGTACTGAGGATATGAGCCCACACAGAGGAAAGGGGTAGGCTCAGGGTGGGGAAAAGCCCCTAGCACCCGTCCCAGGGACGTGGGTCCGGACAGAAGGCTAAGGGTTCCAAAATCAATTTTGAAATTTTGAAAAAGCTTTAATTCAAAAAATTTTGATATAAAGGTATTGTTTTTCCTTCAATTTAAGATTCTATAGAACTTTTAGAATTTTTTGAGACCACGTGGAGCATTGTAGGACAAACCGTTCGCTCCCTACGAAAATTTAAGGGTTTATATTGAAATATATATATATAAATCAAAACACGAGTGTGAATCGCAAAAGAGGCCTAATCTCCGTTCAAACTAGAGCTGACCAAAATGCAATCGATGGTTAAGTAGTGATTTTGATTTATTTTTTATTTTATTTTTTGATTTTTTTTTCTTTTTTTTCTTTATATTGGTTGGTTGGTGATTTTGTGGACGAGTGATCTATATAGAAAAATAATAAACCATTGTGTAATAATTTGCAGCGTTTTATTTTTTTTTCGGAATTAATTAATTTTTTTTTTGTGCTTCAAGGTATCGATGTATTATCTACGATTTGTTTTAGCCTGGATTCAGCAGGCTTTTGAGTCAGTCTATCTATAAATCGTAAGATAATATCACAGTGGATGGTTTTGGCACGTAACCTCGAATACACTTTCAGTGGACGACAGGGCTGATGAAATTTGGTATGTAGGCTCCATTTGGGGTCTAGTTGTGCCCCGAAGATTTTGGTTGATGTAGGTCACTTCTAAGGGTTCCAAAATCAATTTTGAAATTTTGAAAAAGCTTTAATTCAAAAAATTTTGATATAAAGGTATTGTTTTTCCTTCAATTTAAGATTTTATAGAATTTTTAGAATTTTTTGAGATCACCCGGAGCTCTGTAGGACAAACCGTTCGCTCACTACGAAAATTTAAAGTTTGGACGTACGATAAATCAGAAACACGAGTGTGAAACGCAAAAGAGGCCTAATCTCCGTTCAAATTGATTCTGACCGAAATACGATCGATGTTTTTCTTCATGTTGGATGGTTGGTGGCTTTGCAGACGAGTGATCTATATAGAAAAATAAAAAATAATAAACAGCGTGTAAATGTGTAATAATTTGCAGCGTTTTTGGATTCTACGTACCTTGAAACGTAAACCAACAACTTTAGGGGGGGGGGGGGTGTTAAAAAAAATATTCTGGGTCGATTCCAAAGGTTCATTATTGGAAATAATAAACCAAAAATCCCATGAACGTAGGTCAGGTTAAAATGCAGCAGTTTTTGCGTTTTTCTACGTATCGTTTTGGTTGAATGGTCCTTTCTAAGGATGAGCTAAAGATGGTTTCAATTTATCGACCCTTACGAAAACATGAGTGGCATCTCTAAGATGTTTGAAGATGAAAGGAGTGAATTTGCTCTTGTTCAATGGCTTCAACTTCTGCCGCAACTTGGTTACAAATCTTTCTTGGTTTGGTTCATCTTCCGATTTCGTGAAAAAGTCGCCGGGTAATCGGAGAGGCAGCTATGCGATTGATGTATTGGCTTCTAATTTTATGGAGCTTCGAATACCTAGTAAAATTGTTGGAAGAACTTCCGTCCACTTCATATTTTCGTGCCCTCTGATGGCTGCTTTCATCGACCGATGAAATCGCTCGATTTTTCCTTGAGCCTGAGGATGGTATGGCGTGGTTCTATGGAGAGTGATTCCACATAGTATTGCCCAAGAGTGAAATAGCTCAGACTGGAATTGACGACCTTGATCGGTTTATACACGTTTTGGTGTGCCAAATTTAGCTATCTACTGATTGAAAAACTTTTTTGCGACGGTTTCAGTACCAATATTTCTTAGTGGAATCACCTCAACCAACTTGTGAGTCTGTTTATACATGTCAGACAATACGAATAACCTTCTGAGACAGGTAACGGTCCAACAATGTTTAAATGGACGTCAGCAAACCGCTCCTAAACTCTTTTGAAAAGAAGCTACGAGAAGAGATAATGATGATTGAAACCAAGTAATTATGGATCGAGTAGGAAAAACAAGAAAATATGAGCCATTTGTAAATTTGCTGGTGAATCTATAATTAATAAAATTTATGCATTTAATGCAATTAGCTAGTTTAATTAGAATGTCGCTATCGCGATGAGGCGTACCGTATTGGTCCAATAATTACGATTTCACAATCACCGTCAGGTGCCAATCAGTGGCAACACGATTTCAACTTCTGAACCCTCCGTTAACAGGGTTCGGCGAACAATAGCGTATATCGTCAGCTTTAACCACCGTTAAACGACCTCATAATATCGAGTGCTCTTTACTAGTTGACTAGTTGCAAAGCTCGGCTAGTTCTCAAATGTTTACCCACCCGTCATTATTGATCTTTTAAAGCACACGACGGTAACGAAGTTGGAAGGTCACATTATTTAATGGTGCACGTTGTCGGAAAGTACTCCCCCCACCGGCCTTCAAGCTCTGTCAATTCTATCAGTATATAAACTTGCCTCTAGACGAGTCCGCTAGTTGCTGTTCGAACCGTCTCTAGTGGAAAGTTGAATTGGCGCTCAGTGGTGCGGATCGGTAGTTCCAATAACAGAAAAAGACAAGGGAAAAAACACTTTTCCGTCGCGGGGAAGAGGATACAAGGTTTTCGTGCGAAGAGTGATTTTTCTCGGCGTCATATATAGAAGGTGCCCACCGAACCAACTCATTCAATCAAGTATCGCGCAGAGGGATCCGAACAAAAACCGAAACATAATTTGGCAATCATACGTACTCACGATGTTACAACTACTTCGGTAGGTACCTGAGTTATTTCAATTAAACCAACTATGAAGAGTCAAAAATACATATAAAACTGTGCCAAGTTGAGAGGGCAGTACATCTTTGATATCACGATGATAACTTGAACGTCATGACCAAGTTAATGGTTTAAAGTTAGAGTAGTTATTGCAATTAGGATCTTTCCTATACTACCGATATGGGTAGGTATTAGAGGTGTGTCGGTCAGGAGTGAACGTATTGAAAAGACCTTATCTTCAAAATGACCTTGTCAGAACTGAACGGGTGATCAAAATGAACACGGTCATTCGTTCATCAACCCACCAATCGAGTTTTCCGGTTAACTTACGAGAACAACGGCAGAAGGCCAACAAAATAAATTAATTGCCCGCAATATGGATGTATAATGTACTAGTATATTCATATACATGCATGTTTGTACATGGATCATTAAAGCGTGAAAATGACAAGGAAGTATCAACAGAAAGAAGTAGATGGAAGTGGTTTTCTAAGCAAAACCTTCCATCTAGAGGTGTGTCGGTACAGCTGTACCGGGACTGTGGAACCGAGTATCAGGTTGGAACGGTTCCACGCAGTGACAAAAACTCGACCCTTACCGGTCCAGTTCCACGGACTGATAAGATATCTTGATGAAACGGCTCTGGACCGGGAAGAGAATCTTTTTTATCGGTCCAGTTCCATCCTCACCAATCAGAATGATCTGATCAATCATCTCATCAATCTGATCATTCTGATTGGTGAGGATGGAACTGGACCGGTAAGGATGTAACCGGACCGATAAGATATCATATAGAATGGTTCAATGGCTCTGGAACGGGAAGGGTTTTGGACCGGTAAGCATGGATCTTGTTCTCAGTTCTGTTCCATGTTGAACCTGGAAGCGCCCTCACTACTTCCATGGACATGGAATGGCTCTTGAGCGGAAAGTTATCTTCTGGACTGGTTAGCATGGAAGTTGTCTCCAGTATTATTAATTTATTATTGTCATGTTAAGTTCTTATTGTTTGGTAACCATTATTTATAATAAATTGCCTCTTTTGTAACACTTGTTCAAATTCCTTCCTTTTAGCGAATTGTCAAGGAAAATGATGCTATTGTATTGCAAGTTGAGATCATAAGCATGGAAGAAGGACAATAGGGATTTGACAGCCTGCTTCATCCATGTCATGTGAGTGGGATTTGACCGCCTGTACCAGTAATGGAACTGTACCGGTAATTTGGAACGGTTACATCTTTGTCACCGTAACCGTTGGAACCGTTCCAGGGAAATACCTGGACCGACACACCCCTACTTTCATCATCCAAGTGAAGAATGAACAGTTCATTCTTCCTCAGTTACTGAGGACTAAAAAGACAAAACACACTCAAAGACTGATTCATACGATTCGAATCGATCTTTCATTTGTTTTTGTCTTTTAGCTCATTCAATTCATTCAAATCGCCTACTCATTGTAACCTATTCCGACTCTTTCGGTTTTTCGACTCAGCGTTTTTTTCGAGTCACGACCTGGATCCCAACGTTTTGACTCGTTCGATTGACAGAATTGCTCGTTTTTGTGACTTCTGACCGGTTGGTTGTTTGTCTTGTGAGTGAACGGGTGAACGGATTCAAAAGACCTGGTCTCTGTAATGACTGACCGTTTGGGATTCGAATCCGCCAAATGACCTTGTCTTACACACCTCTAGTAGGTATCGATACTTTCATTTCGATACTACTTCACTTTCAAGGGTATTCATGGTCTGATTCGATCGTCGAATCGTCGTATATCGAATCGTCGTAAACTCGAGGGTCTCATGAGGCTCCCACATTTTCTCCCGTCGAATCGTCGAAAATCGAATCGTGAGTAGCGCTCCTTGCGGCACCAGACGATAACCAAGTCAGTGTCAAAAGAACCGCATGTTCATTAATTTCCTTTTAGTTAAAAAGTGAGAATACCCCAGAGGTTTCTAATAAAATCCTTAACAAAGTTCCTAGTACACGAACGAAAAAATCTACGGCTAGAATTAAAAAATGATCATGCTTCAGACTTCTGAATAGGTACCTACCGATGAGGAGTCTTGTCTCAAAGAAAAACCCTTGCTACTTCCGTCACACAATTTTGAATGCATTTTGGTACATATCTCATGGCTGAAACATGTTCGATGCTAGAAAGGAGAATGTGCTAAGCTCGCTTTAATGCCAGCAAGCAACATTTCCACTTCTCCAGCGGACCATCAGATGGTCGCGTTTTTCCTTAGCCGCTTGTGTGGCTCAGTTCCACTCATTTAATCGAGAAAAAAACCACTTCGAACAGAATAAAAAAGAAATAAACGAACGGAAAAACGGAATAAAAATTAAAAACGGTGTTGTTAAAAGAAAAACTCGAATTGAAAGGACGAGAAGATCTGTTTGTTGATGTTATAATAGTTGCTGCGCACAACGGCCGCTAGCGCTAGGGTTTGTAATTCGACGTCGAATCTCGTAATTCGACGCCTTCAGCCCGTCGTAAATCGAATCGTCGTGTTTGCCGGTGCGCATGCGCATTGACTCCCGTCGAATCTCCAAATTCGAAGATTCGACGATTCGACGTCGAATCTCCCGGACCATGAATACCCCTAATGTACTTGTATTGAATGAAAATCTGCAGTATCAATATCGAATGAGTACATCATTTTTGGATTATCTAAATTCTAAATTTTCGTAAATTCTATTTTCAAACAATATTGAAACTCTGAGTTCTCAGTTTTTTTCAATAGAGAAGTAATGTAGATCATGTGGAGGAGGAAGTAGAAAGGACTCCGTTACTTATAGCATTTCTTTTAATTTGGCGAGCGCTTTCGGGGCGAGCTATGGCCTCTTTATCAAGCCTAAAATACAAAAACCAAATTACTATTCGAAGACTAAAAAATACTAATAATAACATTGAACCACTCACAAGCTTGAAACAAATATTTTTTGAATCTTCATGATCTTCCCCAAGGACCTCAAATATGACCACGGTGCGCATTACGTACGTGTGCAACGCAAACCAACTTTGTTGTCTCAAATAGGAACCCCTATTTTTTGAGAGGAGGAAAAGACAATAAAATTTAGGAGTGGAGTTAGCCACCCAAACTAACTTCTACGTAATTTCAGAGTAAACAATTTCGGTTTATTATTTTCAATAATAAGCCTTTGGAATCGAGCAAGAAAAACAAATTTTAACCCCCCCCCCCTCAAAATTTGATGTTTTACGTTCAAGGTACGTAGAATCCGAAAATCGAATAAAAAACGCTGCAAATTATTGCCCAAAGGTTTGTTATTTTCGGTACAGATCACTGGTTCTCCATCAATAGCACCTACCACCATCTGTATTCTCCCTTGACCTTCCCTCTCAAATTTCAGCTTCCTGCGTTCAATAGGATTGAAAATGGCTTCGGAGCTCACTCAGCTGATCAGTGCTCTTCCAGGCGTCTCCAGCATTCGAGAAGATCTTCTTCACTCTTCAGATCACTGATCAGCCGATTGAGCTCCGAAGCCATTTTTAATCCTATTGAATAGAAGTGCTCTTCCAGGCGTCTCCAGCATTCGAGAAGATCTTCTTCACTCTTCAGATCACTGATCAGCCGATTGAGCTCCGAAGCCATTTTTAATCCTATTGAATAGAAGTGCTCTTCCAGGCGTCTCCAGCATTCGAGGAGATCTTCTTCACTCTTCAGATCTCTGATGTGGTAGGTGCTACTGATGGATAACCAGTGATCTATACAGAAAATAATAAACCTTTGGGCAATGATTTGCAGTGTTTTTTCATTTGAATATTTTGTTTCACACTACGACGTCGCAATCTGAGCTCCGCCGCAAGAGCCCTCTACCTTGAATTTGTTAGCGCGTGTCTGGCGCGAAAACCCTTTTGTCAGAAGGGCTCGCCGAGGCTCTAATGAGCTCTGGTAGAAGGGCAGGAGCGCGAGAGTTGTTACCTCGGCCAATACAATGCTACTTCTCAGCCCCCGACCTTCCTCCCTAAGCCAAACAATGATCTCAAGCGGTTCCCCCGCCAGGGCTCTAATGATACTTGCAGGGTTTGGAGTGGTTGGTTTCGGATGGAATTTCTGGGTCTCTGAGGACCCCGGGGTTCTCATTCACTATTCATGTTTACGGTTGTTCCGTTCTTAAGGTTCTAATTCAGAAATGTACCGACGCGAATGTACCTACTCAACAATTCGATAATATAACTCACTCTAACAAGTGTACTATAGGTGTAGTTAAGCCTGCTCAAATATAACCACACTTGAGGATTTGGTCCAAGGATTCATCATTTAAACTTCGCGTGGGGCAAACTTGCACGGTGCCAGAACAAAGATCTGCCATTGCCCCATATACCTTCGAACCATATAATCAAGTTTATTTTGAAGAAATATACGGTTCTCACTCAATTCGGAAACTGGTTGCTAAAGACGCAAAACTGACTACAACTCGAAGAAACGAACAGCAATCGCATTTAGGTCAGCTAAAATTTGAACGGAGATTAGGCCTCTTTTGCGATTCACACTCGCGTTTCTTATTTATCGTAAGTTCACCCCTAGGGAGCGAACGGTTTGTCCTAAAGAGCTCTGGGTGGTCTCATTCGATTTCTATTGTCTTTGGGAACGACGAATTTACATTAATATCATAATATAAATATATACATTGTGTCGCACTAATTCCCCCCCCCCCCTCTGCTAAAATCGTCCAGATAGCGGTAAAACATTTTGTTTTTTAAATCTTCATGACTTTTTCCTAGGATCTCAAATGTGATCACGGTGCGCAACCGTGCGCAACGCACACCAACTTTGTTATCTCAAATGGGGAAACCCTATTTATTATTGCAGATTTGTAATCTACGTTAAATTTCATGAATTTTAGACCCCTCAACCGATTTTTTTGGTTGCGCACAACCCGCCCAGTGAGCGCGCAAACATGCGCAAAACCTGGATTGTGCCAAAAACGAGATGAAGGTGATACATGTTTTTTCATTCATTTTCGATGCTGAATCGCGTGGTGGTAATCCATTTTCTGATTTTGCTGTAATTTCTCGAAACGGCGGCCGAAAATTAGGTGGTTTTTAATGGAAAATTGCTCTTTTTCCATCCTTTTGAGTTACGATTTACGATTCTTGAATTTTGCTTCCGAGTCTACCAAAGTAACGGAAGCATTATTTTCACTTGTAAATCGTCTCCTTGGATTGATAGAAGCCTCTGCGCATGCGCATACGTAAAATCCTTGGGCCAGTCTAACTTCCGAGAATATTATAATCCATTCCTTGAGGCTGAGAGCATTCTCATTGAATGTAAAGTAAAGTGAAAGAAAAACAACCATTTCAGGTTGGATTTTCGTCCGACTGCCATTCCTGGCGTCGCGGACGTCATCAACTGTCTTCCTAAGGGAAGATCAGAATTTCATTCTCATTGAATGAATAGAAAGAATAGAAATCGAAAAAATAGTAAATTTATAGAGGTACAAAAATATTAATTATGTAATTACAAAAGAGATTATCATTATATATTTCCCCCACTTTTGAAAACTGTATTTTTTCTTATTTGTACGAAGTTTGTTCTTTATTATTTGTTCATAAACTAAATCTACTAATTAATAATAATGTAAAGCGCAACTCCTTGCAATATTTTTAATGCAAATAAACGTATTGAGTTGAATTGAATCGAGCAGGGGAAAAAATTTTGACCCCCGTAATTCCGCCTTCCTCCGTACTTATTTTAGTTACCATGGACCGATTTTGATGAAATTTGGTATAAGGGCTCAGAGGTCTAGTTGAGCCCCGAAGCTAAGCTTTTGGTTAGCATCAGTCTTCCTAAGGAGTCTCAAAGTTCGGAGCTAAGTTCGGGTAACTACCAATCAGATTGATGAAATATGCAATTGACTTTCCCTACACGGCCATTTGTTCCTTGTGTGCGTCGGAAGGGTTGGAATTGGAGCACCACGTTTGCCCAACGTTGTCGTATATCTTTCTGAGCCGTGATAAATAAAATTTTATTTGACGGGTACCTATGTTACGTTTATTATTCCTGCGTTCGTACTCTCCAGTGGCATAGCGATAAATCCGTGGCCTCTCGGTCGGTTCTGACGTTTGAATCAATGCTCAAGAAAACCGTAACATAAACAATAATTTCGTGGTTATTGCTAGTTCCCGATACGGCGGAAAAGGACTCCGATTAGAGTGAAAACAGTAGTTTCTTTGGCCCACATACGGTTTCCACTTCGTTTCGGTCTTCTGTTTTATACTTGTTGATAACGCAATGTTATGCTCGCCAGGTCTCCAAAAACTACTCCAATTCAGAGAGAATGAACGACAGAAGAGATTGAATACACCGGAATTAAATCATTATCATTATTTACAATGATTCAAGATTCAAGTTTCTTTTATTGGCACAACAAGAAAATAAATGTACGGAAATGTACTCATAAATAAAATGATAAAGAATAACAAAAAAAATGTTCCAATACAATATAAACTTGTGCCCACAGGAGCCTAAATTCAAAGAATTTGTGTCCCTCTGTGGAGTCTCAATTATCCCTCAATTATCAAAATCAAATCATTAATACCTAAAATTAAAACAATTTTGAAACCCCTTCATACAATAAAAATAATAAATTGCTAGACATATGCTGCATTCGCCAATTTTAACAAGTTGAATATCTTTAACTATTTTTTTATTTTTATATACTCATCTTCAATTTGCCAAACTGTCTGATATCAATCTTATGCCTATAAAAAAAAGTAAACCCTTCATTTCCATTTGGTTGGGGGTTGGGGTTAAACATTTTCAAAAATGCCCTAGTAGGTAGTAGGTTCTTATGGTTGGTAGGGAGGGATCTATACAAAAGGGTGATCTATACAGAAAATAATAAACCTTTGGGCCACGATATGCAGCTTTTTTTTTACCTACCAACCATTGGTAGGTACTACCTACCACATCATACTGCCTCCACACCTTCACAAGCAACTTTATAAGAAATAACTAATCGCTTCACACTCGGTTCGAAGAATAGGAAGCTTCATATGGAAATTTGATTACCGGTTGCTGAGAAAGCAAAACTGAATACAACTCGAAGAAACGAACAGCGATCGAGTTTTGGTTAGCTAAAAATTCAACGGAGATTAGACCTATTTTGAGATTCACACTCGTGATTCTGTTTTATCGGAGGCACAACTAGACCCCAAATGTAGCCCATATACCAAATTTGGACCAGATCGGTCCAGGGTTGCTAAGAAAAGTGCCGTGTACGGCGGACGGACGGAACATTTTTTATTCGATTTTCGGATTCTACGTACCTTGAAACGTAAAACATCAAATTTTGAGGGGGGGGGGGGGGGTAAAAATTTTTTTCTTGCTCGATTCCAATGGCTTATTATCGAAAATAATAAACCATAAAGTAAAGCCACAACATATGCACTTCTGTAAATTTCCAGATTAGTTTTTGGAAGTCTAATATGGGACCTATTTGCCGTTCTCGTGTGATCCAACTGGAATAAATGGGGGGTGCGCCTTGATTTTTTTTTAGATTTTTAATCGAAAGTAGACTACATCCAGAGAATTTTGGTACCAACCGCGACCTTCTAGCGTGAGTAGATCTGTTTCTATGATTTTTCAAAGTTTCGACCGTTTATGACGTCATGCGCCCCTCTCGTCTGGGCGGGACTCCCCAGCCCACTGTGACGTCATAAACGGTCGAAACTTTAAAAATTCATAGGAAAAGATTTACACACGCTAGAAGGTCGCGGTTGGTACCAGAATTCTCAGAATGAGGTCTACCTTAGATTAAAAATAACAATAAACAGTGTTTTTCCTACCCAGGCGCAAACCCTATTACTCTCTTCAATACCAGTTTTAGATGCATGTAAATATGATTCCTTTACAAAAATATCCCTAGTTTTTCCCTAAGCAGAGAGATATCTAGATGACTTATGATATTTGTTAATTCAATTATAAGTCCACAACCGAATGAATACAATTTTCTTCTTGTGCTTTTATATTTCAATGTGTAGAAGGAACTAATCATTGTGGTTTAATCAATTTTAGTATCTTCATAAACCAATATTTTAGTACCTATGTTTTGAACAATAATTTTGGTTCCGTTTTATTTTTATTTATTTTTTTTAAGCGTTTATTTGTCAATATATCAACTAGTTACAATTGAGGTATTATACATCAGGTAACTATCTACATATTTACTTCACATATATATTACGCGTTTCTCATGCAAGTGTTAGTCCAATGACTTTCACTACATTAAAGTTGCACTTCAGCATCCTAGGTCCAGTGGCTTGGTCCTTTTTAGACGTCAGATTTCTTGAGTGTTGTCCAGAAGCTGGATGGCTTCTGGGTTTGTGTGTGCGTGAAGCCTCTTTTCGTAGTTTCTCGCGTATCTTTTTGCTACCTCGCTAATAGTCTCAATTTTGAGGTCCTTGTGGACGTCATCATTACGAATGTACCACGGAGCATTCACAATACTCCTCAGTATCTTATTTTGGAACGTTTGAATAATTTTCATGTTACTTTTAGCTGTGCATCCCCATAGCTGTATACCATAGGTCCAAATTGGCATAAGTACTGTTTTGTATAACAGCACTTTGTTGTGTAAGCTAAGTTGTGAATGTCGGCCCAGGAGCCAATACAGTTTTCTGAATTTGATTGTTAGCTGTTCCTTTTGGTTTATTATTTCTAATAATAAGCCTATGTGATCGTATCGCAAAAAATTTTTATAACCCCCCCTCAAACTTTGTCACTTTACGTTTCAAGGTGCGTAGAATCCAAATTTGCAATGTCCGTCCGCCGTCCGCCGTCCCCCGTCCGCCGTCCGCCGTCCGCGGCACTTTTCTTAGCAACACTGGACCGATTTGGTTCAAATTTGGTATATGTGCTCCATTTGGGGTCTAGTTGTGCCGCGAAGCATTTGATTGATGTAGGTCACTTCTAAGGGGTGAAAATTAAGGGTTGAAATTTTCAAGAGTGCCCTAGCTCGAAAACTCTCGAAATAAAGGTATCGTTTTTTCACCAATTTTAAATAGTATTGAATTTTTAAAAATTTTTGAGACCACCCGGAGCTCTGTAGGACAAACCGTTCGGTCCCTACGAGTACTTGAAGGTTTTTCTTCGATAAAACAGAATCATGAGTGTGAATCGCAAAAGAGGTCTAATCTCCATTCAAATTTTATCGGACTAAAATGCGATCGCTGTTCATTTCTTCGATTTGTATACAGTTTTGCCTTCTGCGTAACCAGTAATCAAATTTCCATATGAAGCTTTCTATTTTTCCAATCGAGTGTGAAGCGTTTAGCTCTTTCTAATAAACTTGATTGTGAAGGTGTGAAGCCAGTATGGTGTGGTTGTACCTAGCTGGTAGGTAAAAAAAAATGTTGGTGGGTAAAAAACGCTGCAAATCATTGCTCAAAGGCTTCTTCACTCTTCAGATCACTGATCAGCTGAGTGAGCTCCGAAGCCATTTTCAATCCTATTGAATGGAAGTGCTCTTCCAGGCGTCTCCAGTATTCGAGGAGATCTTCTTCACACCTCAGATCAATGTTCAGCTGAGTGAGCTCCAAAGTTATTTTCAATCCTATTGAACGCAGGAAGCTGAAATTTGAGAGAGAAGGTCCAGGGAGAATACACATGGTGGTAGGTGCTATTGATGGAGAACCAGTGATCTATACAGAAGGGTGATCTGTACAGAAAATAATAAACCTTTGAGCAATGATTTGCAGCGTTTTCTTTTTGACGTGTTCTTTCCACTTCAGCTTCGTATCTAGTGTCATTCCCAGATACTTAGCTGAGTTGCTTTGAAACTATGTTTTGAACAATAATTTTGGTTCCGTTTTATGGTAAATTCGTTGGAAGTGTTGACGTCAATGCCATCAACATTCTCAGCGTGTGCGTCAGACTGGTGCCCCTCCAAATTTGAAACTTTTTGTTCTGCCCAAAATTTGTCTGAACGGCGTGCTCATCATGAACAAAGTCTCAATCCTGTACATGTTTGTCAATATGAAAACTATCGACATGATAGAAAAATTTTTCACATTGGAGAATTTATCAATGCTGCTCTTTTGCTGTTATTCTGAGTTAGCAAGAAATACTGCCCACCCAAGTTGACAGACGTCTTAATAAGATTTTCCAGAATAATTTTAGCCGACTGATGTTATAATATATCTCGGGAATCATTAGGTGGATACTGTTTTACTGATCGAAACAAAAGCCTTCGAGCTCTCACCGTTCGATTTCACCTGTTCCTTGGGAGAATTGATTTAAACCACTCCAAGTAACCGAACACCATCAATCACCATTACTCCTGTAATCCATCAATCTTGATTAATGTATCGTCCGCACGATCCACTTCCTTCAACGACGCCGATTATGCGGAACGCAGGTCAAGAAACCTGGCGACATTCAATCAGAGATGAATCACTCTCATCCCCCAGAGGGTATCCGAAAAGAACAAGATGAATATTGTTATGTCACGACAAGAGCTCAAAAGTTTTATTCTTTCGATTGTGGATGAACGATGAATACCGAGTATAATCAACCATTTATCGATGTCTCAGTTCCACGACATATTTGATCTACTTTGTAAGTGCGGTGAAGATTGGACGAATTTACTACTGTTGCCCTGATTTGAGAAGTTTCGTGCATCCCCCAGATATGACGATATCAACGTCGCAAAAATGTTCTTTTACATCAAAATTCCTCGACCAACTTTTAAGTACAGTATGAAAAAAGAAAACGTCTGCCAAGTGGGTGTGACACATAGCTTCCTCGAATCCTTAACCACCTTGAATAAATGATCTGGTGATATGTTCCAAGGGATTAATTTTCAACAGGGGTCATCTACAACCCAATTCGCACATTCTCCGAAAATTTTATCGAAATCGGATAATAACTTCGTTTAGTTACTCTTTAGTTTAGTTAACTTTATGCATTTCTTTCAAAGGACAGACAGACCGGAATCAAAATTGTTCAGGAAGGCCTGAAACGTGAAACGCGAGTGGAAATTTTGATTTTGGAGAACTTTTTTTTTGTTTATTATTTTCAATAATGAACTATTGGAATCAAACAAGAAAAATAAAATTTTAACCCCCCCCCCCCTTAACATTTGATGTTTTACGTTTCAAGGTACGTAGAATCCAAAAATCGAATAAAAAATGTACCGTCCGTCCGCCGTACGCCGTATTTTCCAAGTTATGGCTGTTACAAGGATAATCACGTTTTTGCATGCACAGTGGCTACTATCATTGTGGAGGTGGAATTTCATTTGACCATTGACACTCAAATCCTCATAATCTCTAGAAATTCAATCAAAATCGGATGGAAAATGTAATGATTGTTACAAAGAATTAACGTTTGCGCATGCGTAACCGCTTCTATCGGTCCGGGAGTGACGATTTTCATAAAGGACCATCTAGACGCCAACTAGCACTATCCCTGAAAATATCATTGAGATCGGAAAATAACTTCATATAGTTATGCCCGTTACAAGAATTTCATGACAAAAACACATACACACGGACGTACGGACACCATAAAATTGTTTAGAAAGGTCTAAAACGTAAATATCGTAAAATACCGTAAAAAACGTTAAAATTTTGATTTTGAAGAACTTGTTTTTTCAACCTTGAAAAGTGAAAACAATGCTTCCGCTTCCTTGGTAGACTCGGAAGCAAAAATGTCACTTGACACACGAAATTGACACGTGTATTTTAAATTTACGTTTCATGATAAACGTACCGTAAGTTTACCATAAAAGTCAATGTCGACCTCGTTGCAAAGATGGAGAGATAATCTAATAATATAAAACGCCAACCGTACGTACGTACGTACGTACGTATGCACAGAGGGGTTGAAGGGGTCGTGGGAGTGGGGAGAGTTGGAGGCTGGAGGGGTTGGGGGCGGGAGGAGTCGGAGGCGAGAGGAGTCGGAGGAGTTGGGGGCGGGAGGAGTCGGAGTGAGTGGGTGGAGGAGAGAGTCGGAGGAATTGTTTTTGCCTACTTTTTGTAGGCTTTTCAGCTAGTAAATAATAATATAACAATAATAAGCAATAAAATTAATAATAAATAAATAAAAATAACACACATACAAAATGGATTTTTATTGTTATTTAATATTATTATTATTTTATTTTATTATAAATTGATAATTTATAATATAATAAATTAGTAGTTAGGTCTTACATAATATTGTGCTCATGATATCGATACTTCAAAGCGCAAAGACGCTATGTCGCTAGGAAAAGCTCAAATTTATCAAAACTTTTGTTGACATTCTTGAAGATTATAGATTGCAAATTTCTTTAGGAAATTGAAGAGTTTAGTGCAATAAGCCATTATTTTAGGAATTGTGCATTGGTGATAACTTACTTTGCGTTTTTTTCAAAACCTCGTTTTTAGACATAGCGCATTTGTGCTTTCAGGTATCGATATGTTTGCTCACAATATTTCAGCAAGAAATTAGCTCGAATCGGCAAGAACGTACTGGGTTTGTACAATCAGGCCTCGTACTTCGCACTGTCAACTTTTTGGGCACTCAAAACCTGGTTCCACCTGACAGGTGTCGATAGTGCTTGTGTTACAAACTTTGGTCCCAGTCTAGACGTTCGCGAACGTTTTTCCTCGTTCACTTTTACGAAACGACGCCCCCCAGGAACATGAACGCCCGGTCGGACCAACTTGTCCAGGATATCACGATAACAGGCCATGAGAGGGTACCAATACTGTTTGCCTCTATTGTTCCCCCTCGATTGGAAGTGACAGTTGAGTTTTTCGCCTGTTTTCCACATAAAGGCCAACGTGGTGTTCCTGGTCAATGTGGTAGGCACCTGCGTTGTTTTGGGTGTTTTTCATTGATGAATGACGAGGTCCAAATTCATCAAATACTCCAGAAAATATTGAGCTTTCGAATCAAAACCCTTACAAAAATATTATCTGTTACGAGTTTTTGGGCTTGTAAACGATCTTTTGAATTTACCTAGTTTTTGGAATTTAGTAGGGCCAACTTGTGAATTTATGATGATTTAAAAATGGTGCCTTTTCGTCGAGACGTATCTGACGGAATTTTGTTAGTGAATTTTGTTAAACTTTTCGGCGAGATAGATCTGCCGTACTCAGTTGAGGGATGAAAACTTCTCAGCGAGACGGATCTGCCGTACTGGCCCAGGGAAGAAGTGAAAAGGAAAAGACTTATTTGAGTCTAGTTCGAGACAACAACCAGTTAGCACCGAGAGTGAGGATAGAGTGAACAGCCCTTGACAGATGACCGAGGGTTTATAAGCGTACCCCACAATTCCCTGCCTAGCATGAAGGGAGAGAGGTATTTTGCCCGATCCTCGTGTGCTAGCTGGTTCCTGATACCCTGCTTTATTGTCATGAAATGTACATTAGTTATTAAAAAATAGTGATGAGAATCAAAACATTGCCTTTCAGGTTTGAACCCCAACTCGGTTCCGGAAACTCTTGAATCTTGAGGAAAACGTAAGGGGGTCTCAGTCGGTCGCCGTTTATTCTTCGTACCAGGTCAGTATTTCACAAAATTGAAGGCACATAAATAAAAAATTGTACCTAAATTTCAAATTTTAGAAGATTTTATACAATTATTAGAGCACGGCTGCAGGGAATTGAAAAACTGAAATATTTCCGCTGGGATCATCAAAATCGAACAATGTAAAAAAGAGAAAAATGGGAAAAACTGTTACTTCAGTTGTTTTTCCCATAAAATGTAGCTAAACTTGAAATTTTCAAGGATTTTAGAAATTAATTTTTGCATGGGCCTTGGGAATTGAAAAACTGAAAAATTGTCCCTGGAATCATCAAAATTGAACAAAAATTGCCAGAGAAATATGGAAAAAATCGTTTATTCAGTAGTTTTTTCCATTTTGGTTTATTATTTTCAATAATAAGCCTTTGGAATCGAGCAAGAAAAAAAAAATTTTAACCCCCCCTCAAAATTTGATGTTTTACGTTTCAAGGTACGTAGAATACGAAAATCGAATAAAAAAATTTCCGTCCGTCCGCCGTACGCCGTACGCCGTACGCCGTACGCGGCACTTTTCTTAGTTACCATGGACCGATTTCGATGAAATTTGGTATATGGGCCCCATTTGGGGTCTAGTTGTGCCGCGAAGCTTTTGGTTGATGTAGGTCACTTCTAAGGGGTGGAAATTAAGGGTTGAAATTTTCAAGAGTGCCCTAGCTCGAAAACTCTCGAAATAAAGGTATCGTTTTTTCACTAATTTTAAATAGTACTGAATTTTTAAAAATTTTTGAGACCACCCGGAGCTCTGTAGGGCAAACCGTTCGGTCCCTACGAGTACTTGAAGGTTTTCCTTCGATAAAACAGAATCATGAGTGTGAATCGCAAAAGAGGTCTAATCTCCGTTGAAATTTTTTCTGACTAAAATGCGATCGCTGTTCATTTCTTCGATTTGTATACAGTTTTGCCTTCTGCGTAACCAGTAATCAAATTTCCATAATCAAAAGTCAATGGAGAATACTGAAGGCGCCTGAGTGGTCACTGATCAGCTGAGTGAGCTCCAAGGCCATTTCCACTCCTGTTGAACGCAGGAACCTGAAATTTGAGAGGGCTGGTCAATTGAGAATGCTGAAGGCGCCTGAGTGGTCACTGATCAGCTGAGTGAGCTCCAAGGTCATTTCCTCTCCTGTTGAACGCAGGAACCTGAAATTTGAGAGGGCGGGTCAAAGGAGAATGCTGAAGGCACCTGAGTGGTCACTGATCAGCTGAGTGAGCTCCAAGGCCATTTTCTCTCCTGTTGAACGCAGGAACCTGAAATTTGAGAGGGCGGGTCAAAGGAGAATGCTGAAGGCGCCTGAGTGGTCACTGATCAGCTGAGTGAGCTCCACGGCCATTTTCTCTCCTGTTGAACGCAGGAACCTGAATTTTGAGAGGGCGGGTCAATAGAGAATGCTGAAGGCGCCTGAGTGGTCGCTGATCAGCTGAGTGAGCTCCAAGGCCATTTCCTCTCCTGTTGAACGCAGGAAGCTGAAATTTTAGAGGGCGGGTCAATGGAGAATGCTGAAGGTGCCTGAGTGGTCACTGATCAGCTGAGTGAGCTCCAAGGCCATTTCCTCCCCTGTTGAACGCAGGAACCTGAAATTTGAGAGGGAAGGTCAAGGGAGAATGCTGAAGGCGCCTGAGTGGTCACTGATCAGCTGAGTGAGCTCCAAGGCCATTTCCTCTCCTGTTGAACGCAGGAACCTGAAATTTGAGAGGGCGGGTCAATGGAGAATGCTGAAGGCGCATGAGTGGTCACTGATCAGCTGAGTGAGCTCCAAGGCCATTTTCTCTCCTGTTGAACGCAGGAAGCTGAAATTTTAGAGGGAAGGTCAAGGGAGAAGGTGGTGGTAGGTGCTATTGATGGAGAACCAGTGATCTATACAGAAGGGTGGTCTGTACAGAAAATAATAAACCTTTGAGCAATGATTTGCAGCGTTTTTCTTTGGCAATTATTGTTAGATTTTGATGATTCCGGCGGCAATATTTCCGTTTTTAAATTCCCTAGGGCCGTGCACTAATGAACTTCTAAAATCCTTTTAAATTTCAAATGTAGGTACAACTTTTTAAGTTTTTTCAATTTTTTCATATTTTCAATATTGCAAAATACTGTGAACAAACGGTGACCGACTGAGACCCCCTTGAGTACTTACTCCATGAACCATTACGAAATTAAAACTTTTGTATAAACTCAATGTATCAAATTGAAAAGATTGATGACATGCGTATGGTATTTGTATATACGACAGATTCCTAACCATAGCATGTGCCCTTGCTCGTTCAGTAGAGCTCAAAGTAGTTTGTGAGCACTGGATTAGATTTCTGCCGTTTGAGCTACCTGGGAAGCTTGAGGCTCAACTTTGAAAACCCTGTTGTCCCTGGCGATCAATTCTTTAATTAAGAAGGGGATGAAAGGCACCGAGCCTGAGTTCTACCAGAACCCTTCACCACACCTTTTCTTGCAGGGTCGAGAGAGGGGGGCTAACCCAAGGCATTTATTCCTTCCCCGATCATCCCTCCAGGCGGTAGCCTTTTGCCTGAGGTTCCTCTAATTAGATCTATGGAGGCTCTCTCGAGAAGCGCCGAACGGGCAATTACGAGAACAGTGATAAATATTTGTCACTGTTCCTCCAATATCCTTCCGAATTCCACAACGTCACTCTCGACAAGAATCCAACCAAAACCATCTTTGGATTTTCAATGAAAAATAATTGATGCAGAAAAAATTGCGAAAAGGTGATTTTTCCAAAAAGAATTCCAGGATACCTACATTGCTCAAATTGAGGAAAAAATTATATTACAAATTTTTTATTACTCAAAACAACTTATTTCAGTAGGTTCATCTGTCTGACTGTTTTTAGTAGAAACTGGTTTCCTCTGAACGATGAACAATCAACAATCCGTTCAGATTCTGCAGATCTGAATAGATCTTTGCAATTGTGCGATTACCTGTGGTTTCATGATTGCTTTTCAAGTTTCTCTATTTTGGTATATTATTTTCAATAATGAACCTTTGGATCGACCCAGAAAAAAATTTAACCCCCCCCCCCCCCCAATATTATGGCTTACGTTTCAAAGTTCCTACTATGTAGATCCCGAAATTGGGATTTTAACAATTTTGGTTGATGTCTGTCACTTCTAAGGGTTGAAATTTTAAAAACGCCTTAGCTCAAAATTTCCGAAATAAAGGTACTTATTGTGTTTCCATCAATTTAAGATAGTATTGAATTTTTAGAATCAAATGAGACCACCCGGAGCTTTGTATGACCAACCGTTCAATCCCTATGAGAACGTAAGGTTGAATCGCAATAAAGGCATAATCTCCTTTCAAATTTTAGCTGACCAAAATGCGATCGCTGTAGGAATGTGGTAGGTAAGTAGTATCTTTCTATGGTTGGTAGGTGGGGACAATGTCAAAGCTGAGTTCTTTGCCGGCGAGTGATCTTTATAGAAAATAATAAACCGTCGCGTAATAAAATGTTAGCTGACCAAAATGCGACCGTTGCTCGTTTCTTTGGGTTGTATTCAGTTTTGCGTCCTTAGCAACCAGCACCTAATAGAATTTCCTAATAATTAGGGCATCCTTTCAACAGGAGAGTCTAGCCCCCAGAAAGTATTGTCGGGTTCCAGCGCTACCTACCGCCACTTCAGCGAACTACCATCATTTTCAGCTCGATGTGAGCGTGGTCAAGCGGCATTTCTGAAAAGTAGGCTTACCTCGATTTTAACACTCTAATTTCTAAGTTTGGCGGCTTTACTTCCCTGCCTTTTTAAATTGCGAGGAAAAGGAACTTGTTATTGCATCCATGAACAACAACAGGAACTTGTTTTTGCATCTATTGTAAAACTCAAAAATAAATGTTCTCGCTACATTGTAATCTTAGGATAACTGCAAGTTAGAGGAGCGACGGTAATGCGGTCGCGAGCGTGATCACCTGATAAGATATCAGAAATGGTAGTTTGTTGAAGTGGCGGTAGGTAGCGCTGAAACCCGACAACACTTTCTGGGGGCTAGACTCTCCTACCTCAACTCCCTGTTTCTATGGTAGTAGGGTAGTCCCCTATGGTAGTAGGGTAGTCCCAATCTATGGTTGGTAGATGGTGACAATTCCAAGTGAGTATAATATAAATTTTTATCTCTGGAAATAATTAGGTAGCGTGTAAAAAGCAATTATCCGGCGTGTGTGTGGCATAATATATGCGACCGTTTCGTTCTGTCAGACGAAATCCGGAAGCTCAATACTTTTATCTCAACGGAATCGCTGGTGTTTTGCTCCCGAGATGGGAATGGAGGCAAGAATATTGTGGTTTGCGGACGGCGGTTTCCATCGTGGTGTGTTTGTGACGCTTGTTTTCTCCCCTACCCCAATTCCTTACTGTTCTCTCTCATTTTGAGAATATTCTCTCAGTCCGTTCATTCTAACAGGGAAACTGGTAGGTCCGGTGAGGGGGGAACGGGCGAGTTTTGTGTCGGGTTTTTTTCCAACTCATACATGTTTTACTGTTTACTTCTATAATGTAGAAGTATATTCCGTATATTATACGGAAGAAAACATTATTCCAGTCGTGAAAAATTGAAGTGATCCTTGTTTCAACTTATGGTTAAATAAAGAAGTACCGTCAAAATCAAACGACTCGACAAGTTCCTAAATAACGTGTTTTCCAAATCCGTGCTTTTGAAGACATTTTTTTCTCCAAAATATTGCAAATTTTTGTGTTTTATGTAACTAATTGCTGATATCATCTTCTACGTAGAGACGAAAATTTGACCTCATCTCAAGTTTTAAAGTTGGATTTTCAGAATGATCTGTCACAATCTCAAAAAAATGTTCTATATTGAGCGAATCACGGTGATATCCAATCATTAATTCGGCAGAACAAAAGGTGTATTATCAAAAAATCGCTTTGTGAAGCGATTTTATGAGCTAAAGCATGGTTGTTATGTCAGTTTTTGAATTGAACTCTGTTTTTACTATATCATGCCCGAAATTTTTGTATTTGGGTGGAAAATTTTGGTGAAAGGAGTTTATTGCTTGTGGGGCGAGGTGATTCTCGTCGTTAAAGGCTCATCCAATCTGAGTGGTTTCGATTAAAGGGAAGGGTGTTGAATAGTCCCGAGTGGGACTCAATATAACTGATTAAAATCGCCTCATAAGGATTGATAAAGAGCGGTTTTTGCTGATAACAATGTAACAGTATTTTTGGTGAGGGGGGGATGAAGTGCGGCAGATCCCCAGTTTTCATTGTGTACGATATTCATGTCGAGCTAGCTTTCGTCCGTGGGCATCGTCAGGACATGCCCTGAAAGGTAGGAGACTTCTTGAGGAGCTGCAAGGTGGCAGGGCAACTGGGGCTTTGCAGTGGATACACTCGCATGTAGGCATTTGGGGAAATGAGAGAGCCGACACCGTGGCCAAAGAAGGCTCTCAAATCCCCATGCCCAACGTACCAATCAGTTTTGTTGCGGCCAGAATGCTAATTAAAGATTCTGTGACCAAGTGAGGGAGAGTGCTGGGCTTCTCTACTGCGTGCTGCTGATCGTGTGCCTCCTGACCTCCATGTCAGGACACATAACTGGCCACGATTACCTGAATGCACACCTCCACCGCATCCAGCTTAGGAGTGACCCATCTTGTTCCCTCTGCTAATCGTTAACCATGACAAGTAGCCATCTTTTTGACTTCATTCAGGTTACAATATTATTTGAAACCGACGAGACCAAATGGTCGAAATTATCAAAATTATGCGAGGAATTTGATGGCTGAAGCGCCACAATGAATACTCGTCGGCGTAAGGAATAAAAAATCGTCAGGACACTGTTAACAATGAGTGCGGGTTTAGGAAAATAAAGATAAAATAGGGACCTAATGTAAGACTACTCGGTTAAGTTACACGGTCAGCTAGGGTAGTTATAGTTTTTACCTTTCGTTATGATTTGGTCGTCGACAGATTGTCAGTTTTCTATCCTACTGTACATATATTAGCCCATGAAGTGGAGTTACAATTCTCAGTAAGGTAAGTGCGATTTTACACCTGTAATTAATGATTAGGTATTATTTTATAATTATTATAAGGTTGTTTCAATTAGCTATAGTTGGTATTAATCTGTGGTCGTAGGTACGTACATTTAAGTTAAGGTAATTAGATGGTAGCTAGGTGGTGTACAAGTAGTAGGCTAGGCGGGGCGGCGCTGTGGCCGAGCGAGCTACGGCATGTGTCTCTGGAGACGAGAGTCGGACCGGTTGCAGGGGCCGTGAGTTCGGGACTCGCCTCGGGAGCATATTTTCGGGCAAGTCGGTCTCAGTTCCCCCTCGTCCCAACCCAGGGCGGTGAGGGACTGAACCTGAAATGGATGTTTACTTTACTTATTTTACTTGGTGAGATGCGCAAATTAGAGTGTCCAAGGAGCCGAGTTGCGCACGATCAAAAAGCTGAAGTGAGGGATCAAAAAAAATTATGGAATTTTCTTAGATGATTGAGTTTTTTTGCCGAAAATATGGAAATTACCATTGGTCTTGTTTTTCATGTTGTAAAAAAAGGAATTTTGGCATGGTGGGGTGATTTATTGAAGCTGAGAAATATACGATCGTATATTATGTACTTACTGTCAATAAACCAGAGATATTTGTCAATTTAATAATTAAAAAGAAGGTTCTCCTCAACAACAGCCAATTAATTTTGACAAGAGATATTGATGATGCTATCATGTTTCGTAAGTTACGATATTCATAAATAATGTAAGATTTGAAAAAAGTCATTTTCGTGCATTCAGTTTTCTGTAACCAATCTATTATATGGGGGAGATTTTTAGCTTTAGATGAGAGACCATTTTCAAATTGACTGGAGAAGATTTAAGACCCCAACTTAGTATGTGATGTTTACTGAGTTCCTTTGTAATTATAACCTCGGACTTGCTCGTCTCAATTGACACACGACGACCCTTGTAGTAAGGCGTCTAGCTAAGTGCACCATCCAGCGGGAACCAATTATGCAGAAACTTGAGAGTAAGTCGGAGCTAAATCACTCCATCAATTAGAGGGGACCCGAGCAGTTACCGAGCGAGGGTGGTAAATAATTTAGTAGGAGTAACCAATCACAAGGGGAGAGGTTCGATTGATTGATTCAACCGCCAACTGACCATCTTGTTGGCCGTTGAATTAATTGTAGGCGTTGAAGGGCGACCGTGGAGAAGAGGGGTTTCCCGCCTGATACCGCACATGCATTGATAGGCCACTTCGCCGTAGGGCATTTGACCTGCTCTTCGAGTGGCACAATCGTCTTAGACACCAAAGTACCTCTACGGTCGAAATAGTGATACGGAGCGACGGAACTGGATCGATTGAGTTTGTCTTCGGTGACAAGGAGAATGTTGCAAGCGATGGCACTCAATAAGAATTCCATTACTGCACCAGTATTGGATAGCAAATTCCACTGCGGTAATTAAGAGAAAACCACCGCTTGCCACAAGTGGTTTGACTGTCTGTCTACTCACTGATATTTGTACTAAATTCAAAAGTACTGCTAGAAATCAGGTGTCTTCAACGTTTGACAGCTTACTCAGTGACGTCGGTCGGTACATGTCAACCATGTACACGAGTATCCATACCACATGGACTATCATTACATTCCCAGCTTTTATTGTATTATTCGATTCGGAATATGTATTATATTATATGATTTCGGTATTTAGAAAATATAAATACAATTCAATGTACCTATGCGAATAACATGTTCATGCTCACAAGCTTCGAATTATGTAAATTCAATTTAGAATCGCTAAGCCGAATCATGGAGTTGGTACCATTGTGTATTGCGACGCTGTCTGCGTCTGATCGCTATGCATCTCACTTGCGTCTCGGTGCACCGCCCTGAGGGATTCCGAATGCACTCTTGCGGGACTGCGAGGAAGTTTTCCTCAACTCAAACTCTTCTAATTTTAATATCTTTGGAGGAGCCATTCCAGACATTCAATGATTACTTTGGTGAAGTAGTGGATGATGTTGCGAAAGTCAAAGTTGATTTATCAACTATGATTGATTATTCTATCACATCAATATAATACAGAAGTTATAGCTTCTGTATTATTTACGATGTGATAGAAAAATCAATCATAATCTTTTGTGATTTGCGGGAATTACTAGGTGTGAGTAAAGGAATGAGATGTGTGTAAATGTTTAAGGGGTTTGAGAGTGATAGGGGACGGAATGACAATTGGTAATCCTTAGCAAACTGATATAGCTTTTCCATTACGGTACAATCGAAATTGATTTTGAGATGGCTCAGGATGGTTTCTATCATCTACAAGCAATACTCTCCGTTGTGGGGAATGTTTCGTTCACATCATCTACCCCTTGAATATTGTGGCAGTGATTACAATAAGGTGAATAAATTTTTCCCATGAGGCACCGAAAGAATGGATTATTTCCTAGTCCAATCGTTATTTTATCAATGGTAGAGAAAAAAAAGCCCAACTCAAGGTCTCAAATACCGGTCCTAATATTTGATCACGAAGATTCATTCTGGCTCAAATAGATGTCAAAAAGAGAGTAGGTGGAAAGTAACGGCAAAAACGATATAAATAATAATTTCCTTCTTTTCAAAATGTTTTGAAATTTCTGCAAGTTTGTCTAAATTTCTTCTCTGTAACCCCAACGTCTTTTTATCCCTCGTTCTAAAATAGATGTAATAGCCTATTATCACTTCATATTACCGATTCAGAATGTATTCAGAGAGCTCTTCTTAACTGAGCTACTGCTAGAAGAGACCTAATTATTAAAGACAAAAATATCCAATCCACTGTCTCGTATTATAGGATACAAGATAATATAAATATCGACACCAAACCTTATTTGCTCCCGCGCATCAATAACATTATTGCAAAGCGACAGTTAGAAGAATGTAGGAATACGAAAACGAATAATAAAAATACACAAGCAATATAAAAAAAAGTGTCTTTATTTTTAGTGATTTTACTAGGTAGTCTCCAAAGTATAATATCACAAAATTTAAATTAGTTGATTAAAAATTCGATCAATTCAGTAAATTTCGACTGTAGACTCATGATGTAAGAAGGGTGAACATTATCGCACGATTGACCATTTTCTCTTCTATACGGGGTGTTAAACTCACGTAACTTGACACTGAGATTCTACGACTGAAGTTGAGATTCTACGACTCATGCCGAGCTAAAAGTGTCTCTGACATGCCGAGCAATAAGTGACCCTTATTTCACTTGCACAGAACATCGAGCCAGAAAGAAATCAAAGAACGAGCCGGATGAAATAAAGCAATGGGAAGGCAGAATTATTTGAAACGGGACAACACAAATCAAAAACGGACGACACAACAAAAATTAATAATCAAACAGTTATCACTGTTATCAAAGTCCCGATTCACAAAACTCCCGTCAGAGTGCATTCGGAATCCCTCGGGGCGGTGCACCGAGACGCAAGTTATGCATCTCCCTATTTCGTCTACAACCGTATTGCGACTAGCTTGGTTATGCTCTCTTACTGCTTTTGGTTTATTATTTTCAATAATAAGCCTTTGGAATCGAGCAAGAAAAAAAAAATGTTAACCCCCCCCTCAAAATTTGATGTTTTACGTTTCAAGGTACGTAGAATACGAAAATCGAATAAAAAAATGTCCGTCCGTCCGCCGTACGCCGTACGCGGCACTTTTCTTAGCAACACTGGACCGATTTGGTTCAAATTTGGTATATGGGCTCCATTTGGGGTCTAGTTGTGCCGCGAAGCTTTTGGTTGATGTAGGTCACTTCTAAAGGGTGAGAATTAAGGGTTGAAATTTTCAAGAGTGCCCTAGCTCGAAAACTCTCGAAATAAAGGTATCGTTTTTTCAACAATTTTAAATAGTATTGAATTTTTAAAAATTTTTGAGACCACCCGGAGCTCTGTAGGACAAACCGTTCGGTCCCTACGAGTACTTGAAGGTTTTCCTTCGATAAAACAGAATCATGAGTGTTAATCGCAAAAGAGGTCTAATCTCCATTCAAATTTTATCGGACTAAAATGCGATCGCTGTTCATTTCTTCGATTTGTATACAGTTTTGCCTTCTGCGTAACCAGTAATCAAATTTCAATATGAAGCTTTCTATTTTTCGAATCGAGTGTGAAGCGTTTAGTTCTTTTCTAATAAACTTGATTGTGAAGGTGTGAAGCCAGTATGGTGTGGTAGGTAGTACCTAGCTGGTAGGTAAAAAAAAGTTGGTAGGTAAAAAAAATGTTGGTGGGTAAAAAACGCTGCAAATCATTGCTCAAAGGCTTCTTCACTCTTCGCTGATCAGCTGAGTGAGCTCCGAAGCCATTTTCAATCCTATTGAATGGAAGTGCTCTTCCAGGTGTCTCCAGCATTCGAGAAGATCTTCTTCACTCTTCAGATCACTGATCAGCTGAGTGAGCTCCGAAGCCATTTTCAATCCTATTGAATGGAAGTGCTCTTCCAGGCGTCTCCAGCATTCGAGGAGATCTTCTTCACTCTTCAGATCACTGATCAGCTGAGTGAGCTCCGAAGCCATTTTCAATCCTATTGAATGGAAGTGCTCTTCCAGGCGTCTCCAGCATTCGAGGAGATCTTCTTCACTCCTCAGATCACTGATCAGCTGAGTGAGCTCGAAAGCCATTTTTACTCCTATTGAATGGAAGTGCTCTTCCAGGCGTCTCCAGCATTCGAGGAGATCTTCTTCACTCTTCAGATCACTGATCAGCTGAGTGAGCTCCAAAGCCATTTTCAATCATATTTAATGGAAGTGCTCTTCCAGGTGTCTCCAGCATTCGAGAAGATCTTCTTCACTCTTCAGATCACTGATCAGCTGAGTGAGCTCCAAAGCCATTTTCAATCATATTGAATGGAAGTGCTCTTCCAGGTGTCTCCAGCATTCGAGAAGATCTTCTTCACTCTTCAGATCACTGATCAGCTGAGTGAGCTCCAAAGCCATTTTTACTCCTATTGAATGGAAGTGCTCTTCCAGGCGTCTCCAGCATTCGAGGAGATCTTCTTCACTCTTCAGATCACTGATCAGCTGAGTGAGCTCCGAAGCCATTTTCAATCCTATTGAACGCAGGAAGCTGAAATTTGAGAGGGAAGGTCAAGGGAGAATACAGATGGTGGTAGGTGCTATCGATGGAGAACCAGTGATTTATACAGAAGGGTGATCTAAACAGAAAATAATAAACCTTTGAGCAATGATTTGCAGCGTTTTTCACTTTGCGTCATTCAATATTAATTGAATGAACTAGTAATCAATCCTTAAGCCACTGTTTCGTCTAAATCATTTTCGAACCCCCGAATCCAGACCTTCGTTCTACGGTGAGTTCTTTCTGTAATGAATATGCATGGTATCTTTGTATCTTTTTGCACTCATTTGGTGATCTCAAATTATTTTCACTTGATCTTCTTCACTCCTCAGATCACTGATCAGCTGAGTGAGCTCGAAAGCCATTTTTACTCCTATTGAATGGAAGTGCTCTTCCAGGCGTCTCCAGCATTCGAGGGGATCTTCTTCACTCTTCAGATCACTGATCAGCTGAGTGAGCTCCAAAGCCATTTTCAATCATATTGAATGGAAGTGCTCTTCCAGGTGTCTCCAGCATTCGAGAAGATCTTCTTCACTCTTCAGATCACTGATCAGCTGAGTGAGCTCCAAAGCCATTTTTACTCCTATTGAATGGAAGTGCTCTTCCAGGCGTCTCCAGCATTCGAGGAGATCTTCTTCACTCTTCAGATCACTGATCAGCTGAGTGAGCTCCAAAGTTATTTTCAATCCTATTGAACGCAGGAAGCTGAAATTTGAGAGGGAAGGTCAAGGGAGAATACAGATGGTGGTAGGTGCTATCGATGGAGAACCAGTGATTTATACAGAAGGGTGATCTAAACAGAAAATAATAAACCTTTGAGCAATGATTTGCAGCGTTTTTCACTTTGCGTCATTCAATATTAATTGAATGAACTAGTAATCAATCCTTAAGCCACTGTTTCGTCTAAATCATTTTCGAATCCCCGAATCCAGACCTTCGTTCTACGGTGAGTTCTTCCTGTAATGAATATGCATGGTATCTTTGTATCTTTTTGCACTCATTTGGTGATCTCAAATTATTTTCACTTGATCTTCTTCACTCCTCAGATCACTGATCAGCTGAGTGAGCTCGAAAGCCATTTTTACTCCTATTGAATGGAAGTGCTCTTCCAGGCGTCTCCAGCATTCGAGGAGATCTTCTTCACTCTTCAGATCACTGATCAGCTGAGTGAGCTCCAAAGCCATTTTCAATCATATTGAATGGAAGTGCTCTTCCAGGTGTCTCCAGCATTCGAGAAGATCTTCTTCACTCTTCAGATCACTGATCAGCTGAGTGAGCTCCAAAGCCATTTTCAAATCATATTGAATGGAAGTGCTCTTCCAGGTGTCTCCAGCATTCGAGAAGATCTTCTTCAATCTTCAGATCACTGATCAGCTGAGTGAGCTCCAAAGCCATTTTCAAATCATATTGAATGGAAGTGCTCTTCCAGGCGTCTCCAGCATTCGAGGAGATCTTCTTCACTCTTCAGATCACTGATCAGCTGAGTGAGCTCCAAAGTTATTTTCAATCCTATTGAACGCAGGAAGCTGAAATTTGAGAGGGAAGGTCAAGGGAGAATACAGATGGTGGTAGGTGCTATCGATGGAGAACCAGTGATTTATACAGAAGGGTGATCTAAACAGAAAATAATAAACCTTTGATCAATGATTTGCAGCGTTTTTCACTTTGCGTCATTCAGTATTAATTGAATGAACTAGTAATCAATCCTTAAGCCACTGTTTCGTCTAAATCATTTTCGAATCCCCGAATCCAGACCTTCGTTCTACGGTGAGTTCTTTCTGTAATGAATATGCATGGTATCTGTAGAGGACTACTGTATTATTATGATGACTGTTACTTAGTTACTGTGCAACATATTTCCATGTCATGAATAAAAATCTCACTTCGTGATTTAACCTTGAACTGTCAAGTTATTTAAATAGTTTAATATTAGCGCCTTTATATTGGCGCTGCGGACAGGATGCCAAAACTGAGGAGAGGAAGGCAGAAGATAGAAGAGGATCTATCAGACTCGCAGGACGAAACAGCGAAACCAGTCCGTGAGTTGAAATCGGGTAAGGCTAAAGTCCATAACTTTAAATTTCCACAATATGATGAGGAATTGGAACGTTGGGCGTACTACGTCAATAGATTTGAAGTTGAAGTATGTAGAGTGGAGTTGACGGGGAGCATTGATGACCGTACGCGCTCAATTTTGTTTCTCACTTCTGTAGGCCCTAATCCATTCAAAATTTTGGTGGACCATTTTCGGCCAAGGGATGTAAAGGAAGTTCCATATAAGGAGTTAAAGCAAGTGTTAGAACGATTCTATGAGAAATCTACATGTATATTTGCGGAGAGAAGAGCATTTGCCATGAGGAACAGAAGCGAAGGTGAGTATATAGCGAAGTTTGTCAACGGATTGAGAACACTTGCGGGAACATGCGAATTCGGAACAACATTAGAGGAGAGACTGAGAGACCAGTTAGTTATAGGGATAAATTCTTCCAAGTGGCAGGAAGAATTGATTAGGTTACACCAAACTAATGAGGCTACATTCCAGGAAGTGGAAGCATCTGCTTTGACAATGGAAAAGGCTCATGCTCAGCAAGTGCTACTTGCAGAATTTTCCAATCCTGATTCTAGGAAAATTTTCCACTCCAAGACTAGTCCTCATCAGAGAAAGCCAAACGTAATTCAAAGGAAAAAACGCTGCAAATCATTGCTCAAAGGTTTATTATTTTCTGTATAGATCATCCTTCTGTATAGATCACTGGTTCTCCATCAATAGCACCTACCACCATCTGTATTCTCCCTTGACCTTCCCTCTCAAATTTCAGCTCCTGCGTTCAATAGGATTGAAAATGGCTTCGGAGCTCACTCAGCTGATCAGTGATCAGAAGAGTGAAGAAGATCTCCTCGAATGCTGGAGACGCCTGGAAGAGCACTTCCATTCAATAGGATTGAAAATGGCTTTCGAGCTCACTCAGCTGATCAGTGATGTGAGGAGTGAAGAAGATCTCCTCGAATGCTGGAGACGCCTGGAAGAGCACCTCCATTCAATAGGATTGAAAATGGCTTTGGAGCTCACTCAGCTGATCAGTGATGTGAGGAGTGAAGAATATCTCCTCGAATGCTGGAGACGCCTGGAAGAGCACTTCCATTCAATAGCATTGAAAATGGCTTCGGAGCTCACTCAGCTGATCAGTGAGCAATGATTTGCAGCGTTTTTTACCTACAAACATTGTTTTACCTACCAATTTTTTTTACCTACCACACCTACCTATTGGTAGGTACTACCTACCACACTATAATGGCTTCACACCTTCACAATCAAGTTTATTAGAAAGAACTAAACGCTTCACACTCGATTCGAAAAATAGAAAGCTTGATATGGAAATTTGATTACTGGTTACGCAGAAGGCAAAACTGTATACAAATCGAAGAAATGTACAGCGATCGCATTTTAGTCAGATAAAATTTGAACGGCGATTAGACCTCTTTTGCGATTCACACTCATGATTCTGTTTTATCGAAGGAAAACCTTCAAATACTCGTAGGGACCGAACGGTTTGTCCTACAGAGCTCCGGGTGGTCTCAAAAATTTTTAAAAATTCTGTACTATTTAAAATTGGTGAAAAAACGATACCTTTATTTCGAGAGTTTTCGAGCTAGGGCACTCTTGAAAATTTCCACCCTTAATTTTCACCCCTTAGAAGTGACCTACATCAACCAAAAGCTTCGCGGCACAACTAGACCCCAAATGGAGCCCATATACCAAATTTGAACCAAATCGGTCCAGTGTTGCTAAGAAAAGTGCCGCGTACGGCGGACGGCGGACGGCGGACGGCGTACGGCGTACGGCGTACGGCGGACGGACGGAAATTTTTTTATTCGATTTTCGGATTCTACGTACCTTGAAACGTAAAACATCAAATTTTGAGGGGGGGTTAAATTTTTTTTTCTTGCTCGATTCCAAAGGCTTATTATTGAAAATAATAAACCAAAAGGGACTGAGAAACAATGTTACCGATGTGGATTTGAACAACATAGTGGTGATGCTCAATGTCCAGCCAAAGGACAAGAGTGTTTGAACTGCCATAAAATCGGACATTTTGCTAGGGTTTGTATGTCTAATAAGAAAACATCGAAGCTACAGACGAGACGCCTTTCATACAAGAGGAATGAGGGAAGTGGTGAGAGTGACATGTCGTCAGAAGAGGACAATTCGTTGAACAACGTTAAAACGACAGGTAGTAAAGTTGTACTGGATGTTAAATTGAATGAACTTAACGTGGACATGCTGTATGATGTAGGAGCAGCTAAATCAGTGATAAATAGAAAACTTTGGAAAAAGTTAGGAGAACCCCAATTGTATCCGTGCACAAGCTTGGTAGGATATACTGGGGTGGAAATTGAGACGCTTGGGAAAATAAAAGTTCAAGTTCACTGCTTTGACAAAACTTTATCACTTACGGCAGTTGTGGTAAAAAAACATGACGTTCCTTTATTTGGCCTAGACTGGGCACTGAAGTTTGATGTTCCAATGCCTAGAGGAGCGAGGATCTGCTCACTCCAGACAAACGAGCCTACGAAGGAGAACTCCATTAAGACTCTGAACAGCATTCTCAGCAAATATCCCAGGATTTTTAGCGAAGGTTTAGGGACGATGAAGGGGTATAAGGCCCAAATTCAACTAGTGGAGGGTGCAAAACCAAAAGCATTTCGACATAGATCGGTACCTTTTGCATTAAAAGATAAGGTAGACCAAGAGTTAGATAGATTAGTGGGTGAGGGTATCTTAGAAGCGGTAGACCCCGTCGTAAACCCAATTGAATGGGCATCCCCAATAGTTGTCTGCGTGAAACCAACAGGAGCTGTAAGAATATGTGGAGATTTTAAGGTTACGGTGAACAAATTTATCCAGGCTAACCATTACCCACTACCGACATTTGATGATTTAGTCGTTAAGCTATCTGGGGGACAAGAATTTTCCGTAATAGACTTGAAAGACGCCTATTTGCAAATGGAGGTTGAAGAGGACTCGAGAAAATTTTTGGTCATAGCAACCCATAAGGGATTTTTTAGATATACCAGGTTACCTTTCGGTGTGAGCTTTTCGCCGGGTTTGTTCCAAAAGAGAATGGAGGACATATTGGCAGGTATAAAAAAATGTTGCATGTCTCCTGGACGATATAATAATAACATCAACAACAAGGGAGGGACATTTGAAGACTCTAGAGGAAGTTTTGTCAAGACTGGACAAAAACGGAATAAAAACTCAGGTAGCCAAGTGTAAATGGCTCCAGAAAAGTGTGAAATACCTAGGGCATGTGATTGACAAAGATGGGATTCACCCATTAGAAGATCATCTGAAAGCTATGAGAGAAATGCCACCACCAAACAACGTACTAGAATTAAAGTCGTTTTTAGGTACAGTAAATTACTATGGGCGATTCATTGAGAACCTTCAATCGTTGTGTGCACCATTACACAGTTTAACAAAGAAAGGAATCAAATGGGACTGGTCAAAAAGTTGTCAGGAAGTTTTTGAGCAAGTGAAATCTAAATTGACTGCAGCAGATACGTTGATTCACTACTCTCCTGAACTTCCTCTGGTGATCACCTCGGATGCCAGCTTAAGGGGCTACTGGAGTAGGGGCTGTGTTATTCCATCGCTTACCAGATGGATCAGAACGACCAATCATGTATGCTTCAAGGGTGTTACGTGCTTCAGAAAAGAATTATTCTTCCATAGATAGGGAAGCACTGGGTTTAATTTTTGCCGTAAAGAAATTCTATCAGTTTATACAGGGAAGGAAGTTTGTTATGAAAACTGATCATAAGCCATTAAAGTATATACTGTCAGAAGATAAGGAAATACCGAAGATGGCAGCCAATCGACTGATGCGTTGGGCCCTCATTCTAAGATCTTTTGATTACTCAATTGAGTATATTGCTGGTAAAGAAAATTCAGTGGCCGATACACTTTCTAGGCTACCGTTGAGTGAAAATGATGAACTATCAGAATATGAAAAATTGGGAAAGCCTGGGGCAGCTCAACTTCTGCATCTACATTTGAGGGATTCGCCAGTGAACATGAGAGAGATTAAGAAACATATATCATCAGATAAGATATTACAAAAGTGATTCAATACAATCATTCTGGATGTCCATTGAAAAAAGACTTAGAACCAAAATTGTACTCGTATTTTGAGAAACGAGATGAATTATCACTAGAAGAGGGTATACTTCTTTGGAGTGGAAGGATCGTTGTGCCAGAGAAAATCAAAGAAAATTTCCTGAAAATGTTGCATCTAGGTCATCCGGGAGCAAGAGCAATGAGGTCCATAGCTCGGATTCATATGTGGTGGCCTGGAATAGATAAAGAGCTTGAGAGTTACGTGGGAAATTGTCTGAGGTGTCAAGGCTCAAGAGCAGCACCTGAAGAGGCTCCCATTTTCTCATGGAATATACCCTCCCAGCCATGGTTCAGGCTACATCTGGACTTTGCAGGACCATTTCAAGGAATGATGTGGTTAATTGTAGTAGATGCCTCAACAAAGTGGCTAGAAGTATTGCCCATGAACAGTACCACTTCGCAGGCTACTATAACCACTCTGAAAGATTTATTCAATAGGTTTGGACTCCCAGAAGTTCTAGTCTCGGACAACGGACCGCAATTCACATCGCACGAATTCACCTTGTTTTGTAAGGAGTTAGGAATCTCGCACGTGACGTCAGCGCCGTATCATCCCCGAACAAATGGGTTGGCCGAAAGGGCCGTTCGAACATTCAAAGACAGACTACGATTAGAAAAAGGAACGCGATCTCAAATATTGGAAAAGGTGGGACAATTTCTGTTCACTTATCGCTCGACTCCGCACACCACGACAGGTCGATCGCCAGCCGAACTCCTTTTTGGACGTCGATTACGCACAAAATTTGATTTGTTAAAACCCAGCGTAGAGCGAAACCAAGAGCGAGCTCTCATGAAGCAGCAGCTGAACCATAAGGGCAAACGATTGAGAGAATTTGAGGAAGGGGAAGAAGCATGGATCAAACTACCATCCGCAAAGGAATGGACCCTTGGGGTAGTTACCAAAAGGTCGGGACTCATGTCCTATGAAGTAGAGGTAGATGGGGATGGTAGAAGATTCAGGAAGCACGTGGATCAAATGAGGAAGAAGACTTGAAGTTCGAAGGTGGAGGGGAGAAGATGTAGAGGACTACTGTATTATTATGATGACTGTTACTTAGTTACTGTGCAACATATTTCCATGTCATGAATAAAAATCTCACTTCGTGATTTAACCTTGAACTGTCAAGTTATTTAAATAGTTTAATATTAGCGCCTTTATAGTATCTTTGTATCTTTTTGCACTCATTTGGTGATCTCAAATTATTTTCACTTGCTCGTTGACGCTTTCAGCCGATAAGTACCTCCTATCAATGTAAGTTGGTTACTACAATTATCCATTTGGGGTTGGGTTGTTGGAGCTTCTTGTGCATATAGCGATGATTGAACTTTTCCTTGATCACTTACTATGATCTCCAAGAGGTATCTTTCCAAGTATCCCAGAGCTCTAGATTGTACAAGAGGAAAGTTAGCTACATCTCTCGCAAAACTGATTTGACTTTTTCATGATAAATTTCCGAATCCCTTAAAAGGGAAGTATACCAATTGATCTCGGAAACCTCTATTGACCCACAAGAGGCTTGAGTACCTACTTTAACAAGCTCAACGTTAGTAACTACCAACCTCCAAGAGAAGAAACCTCGCCATTCTGCGAACGGAGACTTTTGACTATAAACTCTAACAATTTCAAAATTGTTCACTCCGTAGGAAAGTTAACCCATAAATCTGGATCATAATATGATCCAATTCGTATATTATACGAATTGACAAAATATGGTCATGATTACCCCATTTCCATTTTGCTTCCGAGTCTACCAAGGTAGCTTTGTTTTCACTTTTCAAGGTTGAAAAAAAGTTCTCCAAAATCAAAATTTGCACTCGCGTTTCAAGTTTCAGCCCTTCCGGACAGTTTTGATTCCGTGTCTGTCTGTCTGCCATGAAATCCTTGTCACAGCCATAACTTCTACAATTCTCATCCGATTTCGATGAAATTTTTAGTAACTGTGCGGAGTTGGGTGTTGCTGGTCCCCTATGAAAATCATCACACCCCAACTGATAGTAGCCGCTGCGCATGCGCGAACGTGAAATCCTTGACACCGCCTTAACTTCTACATTTCTCACCCGATTCCGATGAACATCGAATCATTTATACAATCGGGTTATGGATACACCCATATGCCACACCCACTTGGCAGACTTTTTTTAATCACTCATCGATCATTAACCCTGTCGTCAACTCCCTCATATTTGTTATATTTTCCAATAAACGGTTGGAGGCCGACATTCCTAACGGGACATACTCTGGGCAACGGTCACAACAAAGCGAAGTGTCCCTCTCCCTTGGACGGACACACTCCGGACTACCCCCGGACGACCGCTTCCCAGAGTATAAAAGCCCGGCGTGCGAATCGCTGGTCATCCATTCTAAAACTAAAACTTGTCTTGTTCGCTCAAAACCCTAAAACCCTTAACGGTAGTGCCAACGCCGGAGTTTTGCTAAGCTCACGAAAAGAATTAACGGTTGGTCTAACGACGCCGGGCAAATTTGCAACTCCCTGACATAGTCAACGGTAGTACCCACGCCGGGAATATTAAATCACTTTATTCGTTCCGAAACTCCACTCAAAAATATATAGCCAACGGTAGTCCCCACGCCAACGCTATCAAAATTCACATTTTAATATTGGAGTCAAACTTATTCCGAGTCACAACAAACCCTAATTGGACCATGGTATCACTAGTGACACTGAAAACATCTCAGGAACTCCACAAATATCCCAAAATGTCAACGGAATAATCAAAATTAAATTACATATTTCAATGCAATGAACAGCCGAATTTTTTGAGGACTGTTGGAAGTCTCAAATTTTTACTTCCAATAAATTTCAAAAATGGTTCTGTCCATTAATTTTTAAATTGCAATTTACCTAAATCTAGTTAATCTGGTGAATTCATAAGTTGTTTTCGGTGACACCAGGCACTCCATGGTACAATTAGGGTTAAGAAAGGAAAAATTCACGATGAAGATAATTAATAAGGGATAATTCTGAATTTTGAAACAATTCCCATAGCTTTTAAGCTGGCCAAAAACACGCCTATGATGTTGTAAAATATTGCATGAAATGTAAATTGTAAATGAGTGCACCTATACGATCGTCACAAACACAATGTATAAATATCGAGGAATAGTGCGATACAGCACAAAAGACCTCTATTGTACCATTCTTTCCCAAATCCACCTGATAAGTAGGTACCTATTACAACCTAACCAGTTTCATAATAAATAGGGATCGATTCCAAGAAAAGAGAGGCTAGTGACGATAAAATACCAGGAGGGCACATTATAGCAGTATCTAGCTATTTGGTCGTGTCAGCTTTATATCAACAGCTCTAGGAACGCAGATATGTTTTCGACACATAACTGGGAAAATGGGGAAAACAAGCGTTGAGGGAACTCCAAGGCGAAAACATTGCTCGTCCCCGACCCACAATATTATTCCTGGGCCAGCCGAGTAAACTTCATTTCAGATTCACTCCAGATAAAAGATTTGAATCGCGTCTCCCTCGAGTGAATTTCGTTATCTCGTTGCCGGCAAACGCTTGGGAGGAAGAGTTGTGTGACCTCGTAAGAGTTGAAGCTGAGCTGTACAAAACGGTTAACTGCGGAGAGTTCATAGGGCATTCGAGTGAAAAATTGAAAATTTTCCAATGACAGGAAGCATCACATCAAAGCCATGTCCGGACAAAGGACAAGGGCCTGCCGAGAAGAAAAATTAATCAGAAACCTGTCTAAAATACACGATCAATTACCTTGTTAAAACCTTGTTACTACTACAGACCAATCAATTGGTTGATTAACTAAACAAAAATCAATGAAATGTAACCTCCTTCTCTTCCTCTCATGACCTTTTTTTAAAACTTCATCAGTATCAACAACGATATTTTTAGAACGATTTTGACATTTTTGTGGCTCATGGGCTAAGAAATATGTGGTTACCAATAAGGCAGAATGGGTTAGATAGGAAAGCTCCGAATTCAAGCAGCAGGAAAAACATTTTGGTCCACAGAAATCAAAATCTCCACTCGTATTTTGCGTTTCAGAGCTTTTTGATCAACTTTGGGGGGTGACAGGCATCTGGAAGTGCCTTGAAACAACTACTGTGTATAGTGAAAAAACGCTGCAAATTATTACACAACGGTTTATTATTTTTCTATATAATCGTCTATAAAGCCACCAACCATCCAAACATCGATGGCATTTCGGTCAGCTTTAATTTGAACGGAGATTAGGCCTCACACTCGTGTTTCTGATTTATCGCATGTTTATTATTTTTATGGTTTATTATTTCATTATTATTATTTTAATGGTTAATTATTTTTCTATATAATCGTCTATAAAGCCACCAACCATCCGGAGATTAGACCTCTTTTGCGATTCACACTCGTGTTTCTGATTTATCGTACGTTTATTATTTTAATGGTTTATTATTTTTCTATTTAATCGTCTATAAAGCCACCAACCATCCAACATGAAGAAAAATACTTGGAAAATGTCACCCCACGCATATTTAAGCAAAAACCTCTTTTTTGGCCGGTTATTTGCCCATAACTTCTATACGAATTAAATGATCGGAATAGTTCGACGTTAGGACCAACTAGACCCCAAATGGAGTCTATGTGCGAAAGATCGGGTTTTTTAGACCGATTCTAAGGCCTTTTATGGCCCGGACGGCGAACGGCGGACGGCGGACGGCGGACGGCGGACGGACATTGCAAATTTGGATTCTACGCTCCTTGAAACGTAAAGTGACAAAGTTTGAGGGGGGGTTATAAAAATTTTTTGCGATACGATCACATAGGCTTATTATTAGAAATAATAAACCAAAAGAAAGGGAATCGGTACATTACTCAATGTGTTAATTGAAACTATTTATATAAAGCAGAGAATAAATTGTAAAAAACTAGCAGGAATCATAGCACTTGTTGTAATCTAATCGATGAAATTCTAGAGATAAAAAACACCTTCTAGATTCACTTTCGAAAACATAAGATTTATTATTTTCAATTTTGGAACCGAATCAACATAAATCATGTGGAATAATGAATTTATATCAATTCTGAAGTTGAATCGGAAACATTCTCGGGGGCGCCAAATCCTTTCTTTAGCATTTTTCTCCGTCTTTTATTCTCTCCTTGCTTTCCACTCTCTTTCTTTCCTTTCTCGCTCAAAATCAAATTCATGGCGCTTCCTTTCTGGTACCAACCCCTTCTCTACAACATCTTTCGCTTTTCTTTTTTCTCCGTTTTTTTCTTCTTCTGTTTTCCTTCTCCTTCTCATTTTTCTCATGTTCTTTACTACTTCGTTTTTCATCTCTCATTCTTTCTTTTTGATTCCACGTTAATGCTGCTTCTTCTCTCTTCTGCTTCACATCTTGATTTTTATCTTCGTTGCCAATATTTGCTGCCAACTCTGCCATCTTTTCATGGTTATCAATTTTTATTCTCCTTTCTCCCAAGCGAAACAGTTTTCCACCAGTGACTATCAGACGAGGCTTTTGTTGCCATAGCTTGATTTCATCTTTTCCTTCCACGTTTCCGTCGTAGAATAGGCTGTGTCGATCAGACTTGTTCTCCTCAAACTCGACACTATTCCTTTTCCGCTTTCTTGGCCCATATTTATTATTTCTTGTTACTGTATTCTTCTGCTTTTCGTTCTCCATATCAGCTTCTTTCTCCAGCTGCTTTTCGTTCTCAATCTTGGGTTTTTTCGTCTGTTGTTTTTCCTCCTTTGCAAAATTTTTATGTTCATTCCTCCTGCACTCTCTATCTTTCTCTTGTTCGGTATCCTCCTGTTCATCTTTGTCCTTTTCTATCGACTCAATATCCTCCCAATGCACATAATGGAAAAGTGATCTTTCGCCTTCCTCCGAATATTTTTGAGGCAACTTGCCGTGTAGGACCCACCCTAACCATGTTTTTGACACTACTGGACCATTCCATGGCCCATGAAATATTTTCCGGGATATCAGAAGCGGCCAATTATCTTGACCAATTATGATTTGAGGTTGAGCATTCTTCAGGGACGCCACCTCACCTTTCAACACAAAAGGCCAACGTTTGGCTATTTGGTTTACGTCGATGTTTTGGGGCCTCAAGCATAATCTATCTACAGTTCGGACTTTGTTGAGTGAATATTTCTTGCTACCAACTTCACATTTTGAGATTAGCAACTTCACCTGCTCTGATTTGGACTCATACCGAGTCATTGCTCCTGTCCACTCTAAGGAAAGTGGTAGTGGTAGTCCTCTTAGTCCCAATTTCTTCGCCAGACTGTTATCCATCATGGTAATGGTTGAAGCGTCATCGAGTAGAGCATACGTGTCTACTGAACCATCAGGTCCATGAAGACGTACAGGTAATACTTTGACAACCGCCTTACATTTGCCGCTCCCAGTCACCATGTGTGAGTGCTGTGCTTCCCATTTTCCACAATTTTCTTTACACCCATCTATTCCGTGCATTTGATGACTTCCCCTAAGAGAAGTTCGGGTTTCACCAACGTTATGAAGCAATGTTTCATTGACTATACCCGGAGAAGTAGCTTCATTCTTCCCTCCTACCTTCGCTCCTGACTCCCTTAGATTACGGGGACATTGTTCGTACAGAATGTAACTCATAGCCTCAGCTCTTTGTTGTAACCATTCTGACAACTCATTTACCCGAGGAGTAGCAAACTTGGACGTGGCCCACAAATATTCCCCCCATTTTACTCTAACAGATGGTGGTAGCTTCTTCACTAAGCATTTCACCATTGAAGGTTCAATAAGGTAGTCGTCGCACTCAAGAGTGGCGACAGACGTAACGTAATTTTGCACTTCTGACGAGAATTTTATAATGGCTGCAAAATCGTTCTCTCTCAGTTCTGGCATACTCCTGAGACGACCACCCATCTCGCCAATAACGTATTCTGGACGCCCAAACCTACGTTCTAGAATTCGTAGAATTTGAGGAACACTATCTGGTAGCGCCAATAGCGCATAAACTGCTTCACGGGCCTCCCCTGTTAAGCACTTTTGTAGTCGGCCCAAGTTCTCCTCATTGGAATATCCGCATAACTTCGTAGATCGTCTAAATTCACTTATAAATATAAGGTAATCCCTTGGTTCACCGCTAAATTTAGGCAAGTCCTTACCTTCTGATTGACGAGCCACAAAGTGTTCTAGTGAAGTTACGGGAATGTTCACTTTACTCTCTGTTGATATTAACCTGCTTTCCGAGGTCCTTTCTTGAGGAGTTCTCTGTGGACTTTGTTCACTTGGGCGTTTCGCTGGAACCTGGCTGGCTGAAGATGGCAAGAAGTTCTTTCGAGACATGGGAATCGGGAACTTGGGAGTGCTCAAATGGCTTTGGAAAACCTCCCTCTGATTCGGCCTCCTTCCAGACAATGTTGAAAATTGACAGTCACGCGAGCTATCTTGATGAATTTGATCCTCCAACTCGTTTTCCTCAATTTCGTTTACTTCCCTAGAAGACGGAATGTGCACAGAGGAGTTGGACTCCCTCATCACTTCCTCTCTGACAGAGTTCCGGCGAGGCGGATCTTCCCTTACGGGAACAACTCTTCCATTCCTTAACTCCATTTCAAAAATAGGCGTGTTCAATAATTGTCCGAATATCACCACAAAATGTAATCTAATCGATGAAATTCTAGAGATAAAAAACACCTTCTAGATTCACTTTCGAAAACATAAGATTTATTATTTTCAATTTTGGAACCGAATCAACATAAATCATGTGGAATAATGAATTTATATCAATTCTGAAGTTGAATCGGAAACACTTGTTTCTATTTAAGTGTGGAGCTCAAGCAAACAATGGATTTGGAGTCCTTTAGGTTTTGTGAGATTCAAGTGCCTTATCTCCAAGAATTTCATCGTTGGTAGTAGGTTAGTGTACAAAACATGATGACTGATACCATATGGAACTTACCATTTAGGGAGAAGATGAAGATTCGCACTAAACTTTAGTACATGAGGCCCGTCGTTATATCGCAACAAGGTGTCTCTGTTTACATAAAAAGTTTATAAACACTAGTTCCACCCTTTATGCCTTGATACTGCACCGTACCTAGTTTTTCCAATGTCAGGAAAATCCTGTCTTGGGTCAAGTTGAGGTACAACTCAAACTGATACTGATGATGGAGTTATGATACAGGAAAATCGAGAACAGCACCTGTAGGTACCAATGGGAACTAAAGGGTTAAAGCAACATTAGTCATCCCATGTCGATCAAAAATACCCAAAACGTGGTGATGGTTCAATTACGGATATTTGAAGACAAATCTTGCGAAATAACGTCAATTTCTTGTTCATATGGTAGGAAACTTCTCGTATGAGCTTGTTATAATGGCTTAAATTTGGATATTCGAAGACAAATCTCCTTTAATTACCTCAATTTCAAATTTTCAATCGTTTCACTGCTATTTTGCTGACTATTGGTTTATTATTTTCAATAATGAACCTTTGGAATCGACCAAGAAAAAAAATTTTAACACCCCCTCAAAATTTGAAGGTTTACGTTTCAAGGTACGTAGAATCCAAAAATCGAATAAAAATTTGGCCGTCCGTCCGCCGTCCGCCATACGCCGTCCGCCGTACGCGGCACTTTTGCCACTTAGCATTGACCGATTTTGATGAAATTTGGTATGTAGGCTCCATTTGGGGTCTAGTTGTGCCCCGAAGCTTTTGGTTGATGTAGGTCACTTCTAAGGGTTCCAAAATCAATTTTGAAATTTTGAAAACGCCCTAACTCAAAAAATTTTGATATAAAGGTATTGTTTTTCCTTCAATTTAAGATTCTATAGAATTTTTAGAATTTTTTGAGACCACGCGGAGCTCTGTAGGACAAACCGTTCGCTCCCTACGAAAATTTAAGGGTTTATATTGAAATATATATATATATATAAATCAAAACACGAGTGTGAATCGCAAAAGAGACCTAATCTCCGTTCAAATTAGAGCTGACCGAAATGCGATCGATGGTTGGTGATTTTGATTTTTTTTATAAATTTTTTTTATATTTTTTTTCCCCCTTTTGTAGACGAGTGATCTGTGAAAGAAAAATAATAAACCATTGTGTAATAATTTGCAGCGTTTTTTTGCTATTTTTCTTCACTAAACAAACTGCTATCACACATAATAAGAGTTCCTCTTCATCCATGATAACAATTATTTTTAATAACACTCAAGAACGAAAAAAGAGAAAACATCAATACAATACCTACTCTCGACTACTCACTAAGTTTTTAAAATTTAAAAAATCTGCTCATTTAATGAGCCCCACGTTTTTCCTGAAGCACAAATAAACGTGTGGATGGATTTACATGTTTCCCTTGTTTATTTTGCGAATTTGGCACTAATAAAAAAAATTGGAGCCATTGGTCGACCTGCATTTTTCTTGCTAAGTTAAGGGACTTCCAAAGAACCATTAGCACGGATGTCAAAATCCAGTTATACATTGAGGAATATCAAAATCATAATTCGGCTTGTAATTGTGATTTCAAACAGTTCCACTTGGCGACATTTCATTTGCAAACTGATTGACAAACAGAAGGGGTCAAGGTATTAGAAATTCAGCTTGTACACATTTTCAACTGTAACATGCAACGGCTGAATAATGAGAACTTGTTGTACAGTGAAATGTTACAAGAAACGAGGGGGCGACCAGAGGTCTGCCAGGACAAACGGAAACAAACCCAGCCCGGCGCATAATTTATGAACCTTTCCAAGTTAGCCTACCCAGGCTCGCTCCAGATACTCTTTAGAGGTGGAGGAAAGACATATAAATTGCTTTCTCTGGTCAAAGTTACACCCTTTTTGTTCTTTCCCGTAAATCCTGGAGCCTTCAACCTCATTGACGCGAAGTCATCAACATAATCGACAACAACTTCACAATCGCGTAGAGATTTGTTGACATAGGAACCTGTATCAACATGTAACGTAAGGTTTCAAGGGAAAATTTTAAAGTTTTCTGGAATCTTCATACTTGTAAGTTGGATACTTTCCATTCAAACATGGTACATGGTACTTGTTCACTATGGATGCTAGTCCGTATATCTATCCTAAATGAGTAGCATTTCGTGGTAGGTAGAGACAAAGTACTCTGAACTACTCAGAGACATGTTATGTATGTTAGGTCAACAAGAAACAGGATTATTTGGACAGAAAATAGCTATCAGCGAAACATCATTATCTGGGAGATGTGGGTGCCCTCATCAGCTAGTTCTTCTGCTAATGCTTTTCACTTCCTTCAAAAATTATGAGACCTCTTCCTAAAATTCAGAGACTGTACACTCGAATAAAAATATCCAAAATTGCAATGCATTGTTTCAATGCTAGAGTTCAACAAAGTCTTCATAACTACAGAGATTCCGATGGATAAGGTACGATTGCTATTCTCAAGTACCTACTTGAGGACAATAGGGACTGATCTTCCCTAAATGACTTTTTCTAGAAAAATGTCTTTCACAATCTCCGCTCAAGAAGTATAAGTAGGTGTGCGGAGTATGAGGAGAAGATGGAAACGTACCTAAGTTGTTTGGCTTTCATCATCTACCCCTTCCTTCTAGACCGAATCTCTGGAGTAAACAGAGCGATTGCTCATTGTAATCGATTTCGCTCTTACCATAGAATTCGGTCCGTTTTCAATCTAGGTACTTCTGAGAGTTTGTCTCCGACGTAAGTAGACTTACAATGGTGCACGTTGGCCACATAGGTCTCAAAAAATAAATGAACTGTTCACTTCTATAATACTAGAAGGAGGCACTTAAAGAGGACGCAAGTTACTTCGGAAACAAATAGGGTTTTTTCTCTGTAGAATTTAACTTGACTTTTACGGTAATATTTTCATCGATTAGAACAATCTTGTAGTAATCTTATAATAATATTATAGTAAACATTCAAAGATATTACTTTCTCTATCCGTCTTACAGTTTTTCCTGATGCAGCTGAGGTAAGTTCAGAAATCAGTGTTGATTCCGGGACAACCATACATAGAGGTTGTTTTCAAGCTGAGGAGTGTAAGAAAATCTTTTTTGAAACTAAAGTTCCCTAAAAAATCAACTTTCCACTCGGGGTTTTCGGTTTAGAACTTGATTTGAGCACCGGTGTCCACATACCTATCTTTGTTACGGTCAAAGCGGTACTTAATTATTGTTCGATTTCGGTTGTTCTGACTCCACTTTGGGTATAAAGGTTTCCGTACCTTTAAGTGGGTCACAGTCGGCCGTTTGTTGCTCGTTCCCGGTTAGTATTTCTCTAAACTGCAGGGGTAAAAACTTTTATAAGTGTAGCTAAATTTGAAAATTGTAAGAGTTTTAGAAATGTATTAGTGCATCGGCCTAGGGAATTGAAAAACTGGGAAAACCGTTTATTCAGTTATGTTTTCCCCCATTTTTCTCAGCCAATAATTATTGTTCGATTTTGATGATTCCAACGGCAATGAATTTCTAAAATCCTTGAAAATTTCAAATTTAGCTGCATTTTAAAAAGTGTTTGCCCCTGCAATTGAGGGAGATACTAACTCGGAACGAGGAACGAGCGTCGACCGACTGAGACCCCCTTAAATTACTAAACTTAATAAAAAAACTAAAAAGTACAACTTTCCAAGTTTTTGCCCCTTTCATTTGGCTAAATACTGACCCGGAACGAGGAACTGTATGGAGTATGCACACTGTATGCAGTGAGTGGTTTCACTTTTTTTTGTATTATGGGGGTTGTCATTTTTAGACATTTTATTGTGCTCATGGTGTCCATTGATATCCGGATGTTTCAAATTTCTAGATTCAATATATGCAAATATACTTTTTCCTGTTATGGTTTATTGTTTTGGAATCGAGCAAGAAAATTTCGATCCCTCAAAATTTGATGATTTGCATTTCAAGATACGTAGAACTCGAAAATCGAAGAACAAACTTTCCGTCCGTTCGCCTTGCGCCGTACGCGTTCATGGTAACGTCTTGAGTTACCATGAACAGATTTTGATGAAATATGATATATGGGTTCTCTTTGGGGTCTAGTTGTGCCCCGAGGGTTTTGGATAGTGTCAGCTTCTTCTGAAGGCTTACATTTTCAAATCATCAGAGGTCATTTTCAAAACGCTCTACTTCGAAAAGATATTAATTTTTCACTGATTTAAAATAGAATTGAATTTTTGGAATCGGATTTGGTCACCCAGAGGGTAGGGCCAACCTTTCGCTTCCCATGAGGACTTCCAATAAATCAGAAACACGAGTGTAATTAGCAAAAGATGAAAAAAAAAAAAAAATGGAAAAGTCGCGTTCTATGCAGACGAATAATCTATACAGTAAAATAATAAAACATTGTGTAATAATTTGCAGCGTTTTTAACCTTGCTGCGAGAGTGCGAAGCTTTCGAAAAATTAACAAGAAAAGGCTTTCTCTCTGAAAAGATGAAAAGTTTTACACACTTAAACTGACCAATTAGGTATCAATTCGTTTATTGAAAGTATTGAGGCAAATTTATTAGTGCAGCCTACGTAACACCCATCTGCTATAAAGTACAACAAGCAATGGTATGATTTGGATAGTTTTCACCAGGTAAGAAACTTGGAAATAGGTAATTATTTTCATCCTCCCTCTTCCACACTGGGAAGAAAAAAAACTTGAGAGAAACTGGGAGAGCAGGCACACATGAATAAGGGATCGTCCCTAAATCTGATTCAGACTGTGAAACTTGATATTTTATGCATTCAAATCCCCTTTGTAAGGGGATGTTTTGCATGCATCGGTTTAGAAAACTTGAACGATGTTTCCTTATATCTCACATTTTATTTTTAAATTTTACCCTAGTCAACTAGATCGAGAATAGAATGTGGAGCCAGACAACAATATATCACTCAACCTATTTATTTATTTTTTATAGATCTATCAAGAGTTGTTCAGGATATGGTGGGTGGGACGAAGAATACGAGAATAACCGATCAAGTTTCTATGGTGAACTGGAGGATTATCGATCTTCTTCTTGTATCAGTATCGGGAAATGAAATATCGTGTGTCAGCTAGCAATTGTTCGTACAGCAATAGAAATGTCCGCTACTGTCAATGAAGAGGAAAAATAAATATAATACCTATACGTACTTACAGTTGACCAAAATTTCATAGGTTTTTATACGTTGGAACAACATTATTAATAGAAAAACACATGGACGGTACGGCTTTTCTCCGTTGGATTACTCTCATATTCCCTGAACTCAATAAGCCGTACCGGTTTTCAGTGTTGTAATGAGCGCCAAAAGCTACAAGTTGTCGTCGTTATAACCAATTTAGTTGGGTTTTTGTTTCGATGTACTGCGCGAGGGCGATCTCTTTTGTCAACAAACAAATTAGTGAGGTGTTTCAAACTTCATTTCTAAGTTATGGCTGGTTCAAGGAATCAGCTATTGCGCATGCGCACAGACTAGTATCAGCACCGGGGGTGATGTTCATCGGGGACCTTCCTCATGCCGCACACTCCCTGAAAATATCATCGAAATCGGACAATAACTTCGTATAGTTTTCCATGACCGAGGATTTCATGACAGACAGACAGACACGGAACCAAAATTGTCCCCAACCGTTTGATTCCTAAGCGAATATTTATTTACCTAATTAATTAATGTTCTCTGATGTTTTTTCGTCCTTCAATACTTATTCGTACTGTACAATCTTTAAAAAAGAATGATACTACCCAGAGCTCTGTTCGATCAACCTTCGTTAAATAAGCGTTGATAGTGAAATAAATATGAACTTCATGTGGTTTGTTTCTTCCCCCTGCACCATGGAAGGTTCTAGTTGACCGTTATCTTGCCAGAATGCGTTATTTATAACTGGGCCGTTAGACTTGGGGGATGGATAAGTTGTCTCCGTTACTCCGTGGGTTGAATGAATAGGTGATAAAATCACAAACCCAAGTCTGAATTTCACGTGAGCGCTCGCTTACGAAAGTGAGCCAAATGCAATATTTTTTCGTTTCTTCAAATGGAATTTCATGTCAGCAACTTGTGCTTCCTCATCAACCAAGAACCACATTTAGCAATGAAGGCAGCCAAAACTATGGAATAACGATGATATGGTGGTAGGTACTTTTTGCCAAGATAAACTTGATTGTTAATCTCGCCCAATGATATGTTGGGTTGGAAAAGCCGTCTTCTTTGTAGACCGCTGGTCTATACAGAAAAATAATAAGACGTTGTGTAATCACTTGCAGCTTTTGTCAGGTAATTAATTAATGTGAAAATGTGATACTTTTGCTCTACGATAATACTTACGCCCATTATATTTTGTGTGAGGGAGCTATAGTCTCCCAACTTAGATACCGATGATTAAATATTCATCATGAAATAATAAAATATCTGCCCATCCTACTTTCCACCCACCTGACCCATTCTAATGAAGATACGAGAAAGTAAAATCGGAGTCAATGAATATTCTTCTTCATTCCAAACCTCAAACTCTAAATTTCGGTTAAGCTTAATTCAGCCTTACCAGTCGGAGTAGGCCGGCCAATTACAAGGATGGGCCCGTAGCTCCTCACCTCACTTTCTTGATTATACGGAGGAAGCTTAAAGGAATCCTAACTTAATGAAATCGTTGCAGCACCCGCTTCCAGGCAACGTTCATCCGATGCTTACGCCAAAATACAAGTGCTGTAAGACAGCTGTTAACTCGGATCGAGCCTCCGTAAATGGATCATTTGAATTTGTTATTTTATTTATTTATTTCAAAAGTACCTACTGATAATCTTTCTACACGCTACTATCTTGTTGATGAAGCATCCAAATGCAGTACAAGCTGAATATCTCTTGTTCACCAAGAAGTTGCAATTTGGCCTTCCTAAATAAGCCCAAACGATAGAGAAGTTGAAATTGAATAAAAATATTATTTGCAATCCGACCATTCCTTGACATTAACTTTTGTAAAGGTAATACAGCAATCTGTTCTCTCTTATTCAGCATGGAATTTTATGTTCATCTATTGACCCTGAAATACTAACAAGGCGCCTCGCAAGCGTATATATTAGGTATATTGTTATGAATGCTGCAGGTATTTTTGACATTTTCATGTCTTTGCTTTGGCACATAAACTGAAAAATCGTCACGAAAACTAAGCAAGTCTTGCTCACGCGACCAATAAATAAATAAAATAGACTCACTGTGTTGCATAGAGAACAATCAACTGTTTTCTTATTTTGATGCTTGGATTGTGTGAGTTGATGTGGAGTTATTCCTCTATAATCCACCTCAATCATTTCAAAGATATTCAGTGGGAATCAACAATGAAATACTCAACTCTCAATTTCCCAATTGTTCAACACATTTTTTTCGGATTTTTTCCCCAAAATTTAGTGCATAGAAACATAAAATATCTGATTTTGATTGAGTGATTTTTCTTAATTCGATAAAATCTGGGTGGTATCTTTTTGGATACCTCAGGATGGGTGCCTGTAGTGAGGTTCTACAAAGATACTTCAAGAGGGGTTGGCTATCGGTATTTACCAAAAAGATACTTCAGGGCCGGAGAATTAACTTGAAAAAAAAGCATGATAGAAAGGAACAAGAATAATTATGTAAAAACCTGTTAGATGATCTTGTCACAATATCACCTCAAGAGTCGATGATTTTTCCGCGTTTTACAATACAATCGGTAGTTCAAGGCGGATATCAACGATATTTTAAACAATCGATATCTAGGTAGACAAAAAATCGTCGTAAAAGTGGGTATTGCAGGAAGCTTGAAAATCGGACTCCCAATCAGATACCTCAGGACGTCAAGGGTTAATAAGTTTAACTTGGAGTTTTCAGGGGTGTTGTGGTTGATGCTCTAGATAGTTCCCTGTAGACGTTATCGTCAAGTGATGAAAAAAATTCGGATGGTAGTACTTTACTATACAATCAGAGTGCTGTTTACTTTACTTCTTACTATACAAACAGTTTTAGGTATGAGGATGGTATACGTGCCACACCCACTTGTTTTTATATCGTATTTCTCAGCCATCTATAAAACACTGTACAGCATTGAAAGAGCTGTGTATGTTCTCTTCAGAATACAATATAAGTATTATATCCAAGCCTGAATATGGATTTTAACCTTAATTTCAACTCGCCTCTTGAAGTTCATCGTCGAAAAGAGGCCTACCGATCGCAGATCCCCCGAAATCGATGAGGTTGGAAAGGTTCCTAAGATTTCATAATGTTTTATGAAGTTGGCAGAAGAAACGAGAGGGTTTTCTCCGTCTGCTGCAATATTCCGGGGGTTATTTGAAGTGTCAAGAGCTAACGAGAAAACTGGTAGAAAAGACGCCGGGATGATGGTAGTGTATGAAGGGGTGGAGTGGGGATCAAGCCAAGAAGTGGAATGAAGTGGCCCAAGGGATGGTTTGTGGAATGTCGGTATAGGTTGAGAATGGAAGGAGGAGACGGAGTTGCAGAAGATGAGGACGGAATATGCAAGAAGCTGCGGTAAGAGAACTCGTGTGGAGGGAGGAATGGGGAAAAAGGGGGCGAGAGAGCGAGAGGGAAAGCTCAAGGGGTGTCCTAGCAACCAGAACGAAGATATATCTCGGGGTGTCCCTAGGACCCATCCCACCAGCCGACTACCATAATCTTTCCAAAGACAAACTGCCCACGAAACAAAAGGCAATACAACGGCGGTCGCAAACTAAAATATATCTTCACTTATACGTTCTTATTATTCCTAAAGAGCGATTATTAGAAGTTTTCCTTGACAATGACAAACAAAACCCACATCAATCTGTTTCCCCATTGTTTATAACCCTCGGGGCAAAAAAGGAAGGACCCTCCCTTATTGCAGCCGCCACCCAAGATCTATTTGTATTCATTCAGAAAGTTCATTTGAATTATTTTCATCGACTCAACAAGTTCTAGAGCTCCGGGTCTTTTATTATTCCACAAGAAATACACTTTTCATTGGACCAGATATACTGAAAAATTAATCAACTTTTATCATTTAAAACCTTTATGATTGCAATAATTGGAGCGCCAACTGTAAAACTAGAGCGCTTTGTTACATTATCATCATGCCGAGTAAAGCAAAGTAGATGGATAATTTTTCATTGTTGGAATAAAGTCACTTTGTTCATTCTTGATATTGACAAGAACGTTGTTTATTATCTTAAAAAATACAACAAAAAAAAAAAAACGTTGGACGGATTCAAAGAGAATGAAAGAAAATGTCCGTTCAAGGATACCACTCGAAGTAGTACGTCTTCGAGCATTGGGAGGTAACCTAAGCAAAGCAAGTGGCAAAATTTTATTTTCTAGCACTTTTCTAATATCCAAAATAAAAGAGTCTAGGTCATAGATGTATACTTCTAGTATATGTCTATGGTAGACCCTTCATTACCGAAACGTTAATTAGGTAATTACTGTTCTGGAAAAATTCGGTCAAACAGTTTTTAGCAAGTTATAGAGTTTTGGAGGTAAAAGCAAGAAAAATAGTGAAAATCGTCGTTTTGTAAGATACGGTGGAGGGGAGGGGGGGGAGAATACAACAAAGTATTATTATTTTGGTCGGTTTTTGGCGATTTTTCACCTATTTTGCTAGTATAATTATAGTGTACTAGTTATAATATTTTGTAGTATTATCATAAGTGCTTCATGTTTTCTCTAAATCTCAAACTCATAAACCAAACTAAATCTCAAACTTATACACCAAAACGATGTTTGAGCGAATTTATGAAGAAAATCAATAATAATTATTATTCGATCAAACATTGTTATTGTTCACTATTTTCAACAACATGTCCATTTTAGAAAATTTATCAAGAGACGAAAAAAACGATTATCTCGGGATGCGAAAAAGGTTGCAATTTTGACAAGCAGGCATTTTATGGCATTGAGAACCCTTAATTTAATGCCACAACCAGCGGGATTTTCAGCCGTTCAACAGTGGAAAAAAAAGAAAATTAAATTGGACATGTTACGTATTGGTGCAAACACTGGGATATGTTACATTTTGATTCAAACAACTTTTTCATCGATTGCTCTCAACCAGCACTCTTCGTAAAATATCGCTCTAAAGTGGGCATTATTGTTGCACTCGAAGAAAACAAAAATTGTGAATTTGGGCTTATCTACATAATCAATGTCTATGGAACAGCAATAATAGAGGTATTAGGGAAATGCTTCTACTTTCCTTGGAAATTAAATTAACTAATATAACGCGCAATACAATATTTACTTGGAATTTAGCAACACTGACTGGTAAAATAATTAGATATTTAATATCAAAGGACTTGCATGCGCAAACGTGAATTCCTTGTAACAGCCATAACTTCCACATTTTCTATCTGATTTAGATGAAATTTTCAGAAATTATGCGGATTAGGTTGTAAATGGTCTCTTATGAAAATCATTACCCCGGACTGATATTAACCACTGAGCATGCGCAAACGTGAATTCCTTCTAATAGCCATAACTTCCACATTTTTCATTCGATTTCGATGAAATTCTCAGGGATTATGCGAATTAGTTAGGAGACAGTCCCCTATGAAAGTCATCACCTCCGGACAGATAGTAGCCGCTGCGCATGCGCGAACGTGAATTCAATGTTGCAACCATAACTTCCACATTTTCTATCCGATTTCGATGAAATTTTCAGGAATTATGCGGGTTAGGTTGTAGATGGTCCCCATGAAAATCAAGGCCTTAAAATTGACAGTAGCCTCTGCGCACGCGCAAACGTAAAATCCTTGTAACAGCCATAACACTTATATATTCCGTCCGAATTTGATGAAATTTTCTAGGATTGTTCAGATTGGCATGTAGATGGTCCATTATAGAAATCATCTCCCTCAGACTAATAGTAGTTGCTGCGCATGCGCAAACGTGAATTCCTTGTAACAGCCATAACTTCTACATTTTCCATCCGATTTCGACGAAATTTTTCAAGATTGTTCAGATTAGCGAGTGGACGGTACCCTATGAGGGTAGTGGAAGGTACCTACTTAGAGATTGATGTTTTGAGATTAACTACTATGCATCGGATCATCTATTCAATCGGGTTATGGATGCGAGGAAGCTATGAGCCACACCCACTTGGATTTTTTTCTTCTTTTTTTTGGGGGGGTTTTAGTATACGAGTATACCATACCAACACACTGCATGCACAGGGAATGTTAGGAGTTGATATTCATGTTCTACTCGGGGAGAACTCATCTAGAGTACCCAAACCAATTTTTTTTTCTTTCAGTACACCATTCCAATATGCTGTTTAAGCAGGTTATGTTCTGATGATGTTAGCAAGTTTTCATTATAAATTCAAATTGTATACGGCTATATTTACAATTTGCGGGCAATCTTCAATTTTGGTTTATTATTTTCAATAATAAGCCTTTGGAATTGAGCAAGAAAAAAAAATTTTAACCCCCCCTCAAAATTTGCTGTTTTACGTTTCAAGGTACGTAGAATACGAAAATCGAATAAGAATTTTCCGTTCGTCCGCCGTACGCCGTACGCGGCACTTTTCTTAGCAACACTGGACCGATTTGGTTCAAATTTGGTATATAGGCTCCATTTGGGGTCTAGTTGTGCCGCGAAGCTTTTGGTTGATGTAGGTCACTTCTAAGGGGTGAAAATTAAGGGTTGAAATTTTCAAGAGTGTCCTAGCTCGAAAACTCTCGAAATAAAGGTATCGTTTTTTCACCAATTTTAAATAGTATTGAATTTTTTAAAATTTTTGAGACCACCCGGAGCTCTGTAGGACAAACCGTTCGGTCCCTACGAGTACTTGAAGGTTTTCCTTCGATAAAACAGAATCATGAGTGTGAATCGCAAAAGAGGTCTAATCTCCATTCAAATTTTATCGGACTAAAATTCGATCGCTGTTCATTTCTTCGATTTGTATACAGTTTTGCCTTCTGCGTAACCAGTAATCAAATTTCCATATATGGTAGTAATCAAATTTCATATTATGAAGCGTTGTATTTTTCCAATCGAGTGTGAAGCGTTTAGTTCTTACTAATAAACTTGATTGTGAAGGTGTGAAGCCAGTATGGTGTGGTAGGTAGTACCTAGCTGGTAGGTAAAAAAAAGTTGATAGGTAAAAAAAATGTTGGTGGGTAAAAAACGCTGCAAATCATTGCTCAAAGGCTTCTTCACTCTTCAGATCACTGATCAGCTGAGTGAGCTCCGAAGCCATTTTCAATCCTATTGAATGGAAGTGCTCTTCCAGGCGTCTCCAGCATTCGAGGAGATCTTCTTCACTCTTCAGATCACTGATCAGCTGAGTGAGCTCCAAAGCCATTTTTACTCCTCTTGAATGGAAGTGCTCTTCCAGGCGTCTCCAGCATTCGAGAAGATCTTCTTCACTCTTCAGATCACTGATCAGCTGAGTGAGCTCCGAAGCCATTTTCAATCCTATTGAATGGAAGTGCTCTTCCAGGCGTCTCCAGCATTCGAGGAGATCTTCTTCACTCTTCAGATCACTGATCAGCTGAGTGAGCTCCAAAGCCATTTTTACTCCTATTGAATGGAAGTGCTCTTCCAGGCGTCTCCAGCATTCGAGGAGATCTTCTTCACTCTTCAGATCACTGATCAGCTGAGTGAGCTCCGAAGCCATTTTTAATCCTATTGAACGCAGGAAGCTGAAATTTGAGAGGGAAGGTCAAGGGAGAATACAGATGGTGGTAGGTGCTATTGATGGAGAACCAGTGATCTATACAGAAGGGTGATCTATACAGAAAATAATAAACCTTTGAGCAATGATTTGCAGCGTTTTTGAGAAAGAAATTCTGTGCCGAATCAGAATATACCACATATCACTATGGTTATGATGGCTGTATTCACAAAAACCGAAAAAACTCTGGCTTATCCATTGAAATTTGGACACCTTAGGATTGCCAAAACAGTCCATTCCAAAATTTGAGTCCATTGCAATAGACGTAATCAATCAAAAAGAGAAGGATTTGCAACGCATCTGTGTAGTAGCTTCGCCGGACTCGAATGCATAATTACCACTACCTAATACACCAAATGTCAACGTTTCGTCAAGATGAAAAGGTTCCATGGGCACGTTAGTGGCGTGCAAAACCCGTAGGTAGATAAAAATACAAGGAATCCAGCTAGAGCGTTTGTTGGATAAATCTCAGCTGGTAGCCAACCGCTGCACCTATGTGAATCGTGGAGAGAGGAGGGTCGACTCAAAATAACAGTGTTTTTGCATCCTTTCGGGGAGAAAACTGTTGTAATTCCATTTCGTTCATCAATTCTACTTCAACATGGAATATAATTACACTAGTTCTCATCAAACTTAGTTGTTAGAAGTGTGACACTACTTCACGTGATACCTACCTAAGAACATTTTGAGAAAACTATAGAATTTAGGTTTTAATGTTTGGTCAACCTATGAGTAAATTGTGTTATGAATGGAATATGAGGTGTATCTAAACTTATTACGAATGACTTGAAGATCAATCGATTTCATATCAACTGAGCAGGTGACTGATGGCACAGCCTCTGCTCCCATAACTCTATATGGATATCCACCAGCTTCATCTCTCCAGCTACACAGTTGAATTATTATACGGAAAACCCTGGGAGACGGAGGCGTAAGTTTTCGTGAAAAACCGACGAAGGCCGGATCTGACAGGAAGCTATCAGAACTCAGACTTTTCACAGTCCTCCAACCACGCGGGAGGGCCTCGGAGACAAGACTGATGTTATACAGAAATGTATGCGGATGGGGTGTGGGAAGATCCAGCAAATTACATTTCTCCTACCCGCCTAAAGAGTGGGCGCTCTTTGACATGTGGTTGCGCATTCGCGAACTATAATATATTGACGTCACGAGCGACCATCCTCACGTCACTGAAGATCAAGGGTAGAATTACGTGAAATCCAGTACCTACGTGGCAAACTCTTCATGAATAATGTAAATTTGGAAGAAACAAAAAGTTGCATAAAACAATATTGAAGACGTCAAAACACATTTGCAGACAAAAGGTGATAGAAATTAAGAATAAGCAGAGAAGAACAAAGGATTCAGCTGGTAGACCAGTAGTGCGTTTCATCAAAGCCTGGCGCATCCGAAAGAAAGAACATATCAGATGAACAGGTAGACTTGAGTATTTCTAGAAGTTATTTAAGTAGAATAGAGAGAGGGAAGAATGGATGGAATTTGAAGGGGAGGGGAGCCTGAAGGAAGTGACGAGACGGCCTTCTGGATGATATCAGGAAACTTCGTGTCGGAAACCCAGAGGAAACGGCCTGAGATCGAGTAGCATGGTGGAATGTCGTCAGGGACTTGTTCAAATGCCCCAAAAGAAGAAGAAAAAGTTATAGTCATAGGCTGTCTCCATAAGCACGAAAAACAGGAAATAACACTATATTTTCAATAATAAAGGTGCCAACTAGTCGTTATCCTCACCATGGGTGGATACGCTCTGAATTTGGAAAAAATGTCATCGAATATTTGAGTTGTTTTTCACGTCTGTGGAGACAACTTGATTCCAACAAATCTACAGAAACCCCCTCTTTTATGAATGGGAGAAAAATTAATATTCCCTTTCGAAACAATTCTACTTGCCTCTGGCAAGTCTGTCTGTCACATAAACAAATTCGCGCCAGATGGCGGCATTTTCGAGGGGAAACATAAATAACGAGTGGCCTTGAAACTCCACAGGAATGTCGTCAAACTTCGATGCGAACATTCGTCACACGCAATATTGAGCAATTTATCCATGTTGCAAGTGAAGGATTCGTCCAGCCAAGATTGCAACGGTCTCGCCATATTTTGGACATAATAGAAATGTGAAGAGATCCACATACATATACCTGGCAAATTTCGCTTTCATTTTCAACCAAATTGTTATCTGAGTGTTTGCCATGAAAAAAAAACATTGGGTTTTAGCTATGTAAACCAGTAGGTAAGCTATAAAGTTGTTTCTTTTTATTTATTTAGTATTTTAGACAAGAAACAGTGGTCTCCCCCCCCCTTACCATTATCCACCATAACATTTCTATCTGCATGGGAGCCTCGAATTCGAAGAGCATTTTAAAATCCATGATCTACGATACCCAACATGGAAATTCAAGTTCACCCCCCAACAAAGCGGAAATGCGTCGTAACGTTGAACTTACATCTATAATTTTGGTAGGCAGTCCGTCGAGGTTCACATCCGAACTCACGGTGAAAAACAAACAAACAAAAAAACAAAAAACACGACATAATGCGGTTTATGGTGTCCTGGCACCATGGTGGCACCACTATTAATTCCATGGTGGTACAGAGAATAATTCATGAAAATCCGAAGATATAATGAGAATTTTTTCCTCAATTTCAAAGCTTGGGTACAATTCGTAAGCTGTAAAGAAACCGAAATATTGAAAAAAATGGATATTTTGTCAATATTATCCCCTCACTCGCCCCTTTCCTTGGGAATTTTGATACTCTGGTGAAATAATGAGCAATTTGGAAGATTTTTGAGTCGAAAAAAAATCACGAAAATCGGTTGGAAATTGAGGTCTGGGCAGAATTTACAACATTATGCCCGCAAACGCAGTTTTTTTTTGGCATTAGCCCTCCCTTCCCACCACCCTTAAAAGGTAAAATTCGAAATTCCGGCGACGTAGTGCACAACTAGATAGTTTTCCGCGTCGAACAAAAAAACCACGAAAATCGATTGAGAACTAAGGCCTGGGCAGACGACACAAGATTTTGTCACACACACACAGACATACACCTATGGTTTTTTCGTGGATTTGGATTCAGAATGGTCTAAAACGGATTAGTGTGTGGTTATTTTTTTCTGTTGAGTGTTGTCCAACTTTACCCCAGATCAATTGCTTTAGGACGTCCAAGTCTTACTGTGGGACGTCCTAAAAAAGCATTGGGTTTTAGCTATGTGAACTCTGCATCAATGAGGTATATTTATTTTCTAAATAGTCTCAATAAAATTTACAACAAAAAAATAAATAAAACTACTTTGCCGAGCTTTCGATCACCTTCCTCTGGACTCGAAGGATGTCTTACTGATTGAATCTGAGCCAGATTCCGCAATCCCGCGTAGCGAGCGAGTTTCTAGCAGGCAAAATTGCTAGGCTTGAGTACGAGGGGAAATGTTGCCTACAGCAATTTGAACCTTTCTATTTTGATTTAATTTTCGACAAGGCGCTGCCCCAATTCAACGACATTTTTCACCATGCTTGAAGTTCTACAGAACTTTATCCAGTCCTAAGCATGTCAATGGGAAGGAGACTATGTTGACCGGGAGCCTGTGCGGCCACTGGCGCCAAAACGGACTGAGATGCAACTCGAAGACTCTCAATTTCAGATGTAGTCCCTCAGATCCATAGCTGCCTGTATCAAAAGAGGTGTATCACAGCGTTAGTGAAATTATTATTGAGAGACTCAATATATTTTCCAGTGTATTGTACACTAAGGTGTGGGATCACCTTATAAAAATCACTTACAGGAAAGACGTGGAGAATGAGAGAGAAGTGCGGCCTAGCGACCTACTAAACGTTGATGGGGGAGGGGAGGTATAAGAGAGGATTCAGGCTATATTACCAACGATGGAGTCGCTGCTTGACAACAGGGCTCCGGTCAGAGTGCCTCGTGCATTCCCAGCCCTATATTAAATTCCAGTCCAACCGCACTTTGTCTCAGAAGAATTTTGATGAATTTAACCTTCCCCGCTGTTATCCCCCACCACCCTAACTTCGGTCTCTCCTTACCAACCGTTTCCTCAGAGACTCGCTGTGTCCTCCGAGGAGGGTTGGGAGATTTCCGTAGACCTGAAATTCTAGTGGTTTCCAACTCGGGGATTGCAACAGCCTGGTAAACAAGAGATTTTCCGAAATTCTACAGACAAGAGAAACTGAGTTTAGTTTCCTTGTGGATGTTTCAAGATGCTAAGGAAGTATCTAATCGACGATGTACATTTTATTTTATAGAACTATTATAGTGATATTGTTCTACCAATACCTATTAATACACATAGTCAGCTAAAGAGTATATTCCAGGAATATTAGACAATTATATGGCGTATAGGTAAATGTTTTTTTTTTTTTAATGTCCAAAAAGGGTTTTTGTGAACATTATAATAATATCTTATAGTACATTAAGAATAAGCACATCATTTCTGAAAAATGTACTATTTCAGAAATTGTAAATTGCCCAAAAATGGCAGATGTATATAATATGTACATCTGCCATTTTTGGACAATTTACAATATATCCTATATATTATATAGGAACAGTACAACCCTTCGGGCGGTCACCAATTGAGATAATCTACAAAGACGATCGACCTTAACTTCCGCGATCTCACGGGAACCGGTTCATTAAACGGCTGTTGGTCGATACTTAAATGAGTATCAACAAGATTAGAATTGTAAAATAACCTGAATCCAATAATCGTAATTTATTTTTAGAAATATAATTTGTAGTTTGTAAAAAGCCTAATTACATGATTATTACTATGTTTGTGTGATGCGGGCCTTCATTTACTTATTCCGAGTACATCCCCGTTTTCCAGTTGAAAAAAGCTTTTGTGGAAGTTGAAAAAAGCAAGGAAAACTTTTGATGTGACAAAAGCGTCATCTTTTATTTGAGAATCACACTAGACGGCCGTCCTCTTTATCCTTTAAAAAAATCTTCAAAAGATTCTTGAAAGTTGAAGAATTTACCAGAAGATTTCTCGAAGAAACTTTTTGTTGAAAGTGGCCAGTATTAAAATACCTTTCTAGAATACCTATCTTAAAATACCTATCTAGAAGTACAACAAGTCGTTGAGGGGGTCTCAGTCGATCCCCGGTTTTTCCTCGTTCCGGGTTAGTATTTCCCTAAATTATAAGAGCAAAAACTTAAAAATTGTAGGTACCTAAATTTAAAATTTTAAAGGATTTTTGAAATTCATTAGAGCATTTGCTTAGGGATTGAAAATATAAAAGATTGCCGCTGGAATCATTAAAATCGAACAATAATTGCTAGAGAGAAATGGAAAAACCGTTCAGTTAGGTTTTTCCAATCTTTTTGAACCACTTGAACATTTCAAATTTAGGTACAGTTTTTAAAGTTTGAGCCCCTGCCATTTATGAAAATAGTAACCCGGAACGAGGAACGACCGGCGACAGAGACCCCCTTAACATAGGTTCAGCTTCCAGCCTCGAATTTAGCATCCCTTTACACATGTAATCGTTGCTTGCTAACTCACTGCTAAATATTTCATTCAAGATCGCCCAACTGGAATTATTTATCCACGGATGGAAGGTCTCCATCAATCAACAAGTTTAATGCACCTCAAGGTGGTTGGACCATTTTGGGCTGACGTGATTTCACACCTTCGCTAACTCCGCTCATGGAGCATCAGTTTCGCCAAGAACTTGACAACTTAGTTTGTTTCGAGTTTCACCCAATAGGAATTCGCTAATTAGATTAAAACCAACCGCATGATGAATTCCTGGGGCAATCCAAGTTCGGCCCGTTCTCTCCAAGAAATTAACAGGCGTAGTAGGCTCCTCACTCGCCTTCAATCACAATCTCAATGATCTCATACCTTTTTCCAAATTGTAGGTCTAACGGAGAGCCTTCGAAAGAGATAAAACGAGGTAGGTAACTGGTCACGCCGTTTATAATATTTTTGACTTACATGAAATTTTCTTTCATGGCTTCCCCAGACTATTTTCCTCATAACTATCTTCATTATGAAGGAGTAAAGCCAAGCTGATATGCCACAAAATGAAGTTGCTTATCACTAGAATCTATTGGGGAGCTAACTATTGGGTAGAACTACCTATGACGGCATCGTACATTCAGCAGCTTCAGGAATATCTTCTATCACTTGCAACAGCTGTAGGCTTCATACTGCTGCCTAGTAGAACATTATAACTATTACATATTGCATTTCGGTGGTCCTATGACATCGCATAGTGGCCACTTGGTAGGTAGGATGCAAAGTAGGAAGGCATGAGTACCTTCATTATAGATACATTATTTTTGCATACTTACTTGTATTCATTGGCATATACTCGTACCTACACCATTCGTTCCCATCCAACGTTAAAGGGAGGAGGTCCTTCAAAGCTAACTAATAAATTCATAGATAGGTATTAAGTTGTACATCTCGTTCATCTTCACTCAGACGCCAGGTAATTGGTTTCTTTTCACATTTTTCCACATACCTATTTTCTATCTCTTTGGTAGGATATTTATAATCGATAAAGTACCCCGCCTACGACTACAGTAACAAAAAACAAAAGTAGTTACAACTGGGAGAGGAAAAAAAAAGTCCATTCATGCAGCATGAATTAATGAGCGAATTTTCAAAGAAATCATTCAGTTTAAGGTGTGGTTAAGAAAAGGACCAATGGTGTTGCAATTTGTTGTAGAAAGTTTTTTTTTCGATTCTTGGTTTATATATATGTATATATGTTTTTATTACATACTTTTACACCAATAATCGACGTCCTGGAAGACGTGAAATCACTGGGCTGAAAGCTGAATCTGGGAGCCCGAGAAGCGTTCTGATTGTGGAAGCTCCAGGACGTAGTTAAAGATGAGTGCGACAGATCGCGTTCATGCTCGTATGTTCCCAACCTCATAACAACAAGCCACCTTTTGTTTATCACACATTTTTCTCCTTGATGCGTTACCGCATCTAAGTAATTGATTTGATAACATTTAGTTATATTCGCGATATGTACGAAAAAATCGTGCGATTTTCAATAATACACTGGGTTTTAAACGTTTCTATCGGTGGCAGTTGTCGATAAAATATTTGAACGAGGACTTTTTTTTTTTTTTTTTTTTTTTTTTTTTTTTTTTTTTTCCGACATGATTTTCGCATGAAAATTCGCTAATAATACGCTGCAAATTATTGCTGGGTATGCTTTGAAGATGTTAGGAGTCCATATTCATGTTCTAGTCGTCTCTACGAACTCATAGAGTACCCACACGGCTACTGCATTTCTGGGTACAACAAATATACGCACGTATTCATTATATATATATATATATAGCTACAAACTTTTCTTAATTTTGGACAATTTTCATTTTTGAAAAATGCATTCATATCAGAAATTTTGTGCTGAATCCGAATATACCATATATTACCATGATTTTCAATGTAAAAACCACAAAAAACGGGAAAAACCCATTTTTTTGGGAGTTTTTTTGAATTTTGGACCACTTTGGATTGTCCAAAATTGCTGGTTAACGAACTTGACCTATGGTTTGATGCTACGAACATTTTGGCAAAAACTAAAAAAAATTTTTTAAACAATTACTCGAGTTATCGTCCGGAATGACACATATATATATATATATATATATACATATGATTTTTGGAAAAACTTCAGGGATCGTTTCAGAATGTTCCAAAACGGATTTCAGTGTGAAAATTTTTCGAAAAAGTCGATTCTAAAAATTTTGAGGCCATTGCAATAGCTTCATTTTCCTTGAAAATTCGCTAATAATACGCTGCAAATTATTGCTGGGTATGCTTTGAAGATGTTAGGAGTCCATATTCATGTTCTAGTCGTCTCTACGAACTCATAGAGTACCCACACGGCTACTGCATTTCTGGGTACAACAAATATACGCACGTATTCATTATATATATATATATAGCTACAAACTTTTCTTAATTTTGGACAATTTTCATTTTTGAAAAATGCATTCATATCAGAAATTTTGTGCTGAATCCGAATATACCATATATTACCATGATTTTCAATGTAAAAACCACAAAAAACGGGAAAAACCCATTTTTTTGGGAGTTTTTTTGAATTTTGGACCACTTTGGATTGTCCAAAATTGCTGGTTAACGAACTTGACCTATGGTTTGATGCTACGAACATTTTGGCAAAAACTAAAAAAAATTTTTAAACAATTACTCGAGTTATCGTCCGGAATGACACATATATATATATATATATATATATATATATATATATATATATACATATGATTTTTGGAAAAACTTCAGGGATCGTTTCAGAATGTTCCAAAACGGATTTCAGTGTGAAAATTTTTCGAAAAAGTCGATTCTAAAAATTTTGAGGCCATTGCAATAGCTTCATTTTCCTTGAAAATTCGCTAATAATACGCTGCAAATTATTGCTGGGTATGCTTTGAAGATGTTAGGAGTCCATATTCATGTTCTAGTCGTCTCTACGAACTCATAGAGTACCCACACGGCTACTGCATTTCTGGGTACAACAAATATACGCACGTATTCATTATATATATATATAGCTACAAACTTTTCTTAATTTTGGACAATTTTCATTTTTGAAAAATGCATTCATATCAGAAATTTTGTGCTGAATCCGAATATACCATATATTACCATGATTTTCAATGTAAAAACCACAAAAAACGGGAAAAACCCATTTTTTTGGGAGTTTTTTTGAATTTTGGACCACTTTGGATTGTCCAAAATTGCTGGTTGACGAACTTGACCTATGGTTTGATGCTACGAACATTTTGGCAAAAACTAAAAAAAATTTTTTAAACAATTACTCGAGTTATCGTCCGGAATGACACACATATATATATATATATATATATATATACATATGATTTTTGGAAAAACTTCAGGGATCGTTTCAGAATGTTCCAAAACGGATTTCAGTGTGAAAATTTTTCGAAAAAGTCGATTCTAAAAATTTTGAGGCCATTGCAATAGCTTCATTTTCCTTGAAAATTCGCTAATAATACGCTGCAAATTATTGCTGGGTATGCTTTGAAGATGTTAGGAGTCCATATTCATGTTCTAGTCGTCTCTACGAACTCATAGAGTACCCACACGGCTACTGCATTTCTGGGTACAACAAATATACGCACGTATTCATTATATATATATATAGCTACAAACTTTTCTTAATTTTGGACAATTTTCATTTTTGAAAAATGCATTCATATCAGAAATTTTGTGCTGAATCCGAATATACCATATATTACCATGATTTTCAATGTAAAAACCACAAAAAACGGGAAAAACCCATTTTTTTGGGAGTTTTTTTGAATTTTGGACCACTTGGATTGTCCAAAATTGCTGGTTAACGAACTTGACCTATGGTTTGATGCTACGAACATTTTGGCAAAAACTAAAAAAAATTTTTTAAACAATTACTCGAGTTATCGTCCGGAATGACACATATATATATATATATATATATACATATGATTTTGGAAAAACTTCAGGGATCGTTTCAGAATGTTCCAAAACGGATTTCAGTGTGAAAATTTTTCGAAAAAGTCGATTCTAAAAATTTTGAGGCCATTGCAATAGCTTCATTTTCCTTGAAAATTCGCTAATAATACGCTGCAAATTATTGCTGGGTATGCTTTGAAGATGTTAGGAGTCCATATTCATGTTCTAGTCGTCTCTACGAACTCATAGAGTACCCACACGGCTACTGCATTCCTGGGTACAACAAATATACGCACGTATTCATTATATATATATATATAGCTACAAACTTTTCTTAATTTTGGACAATTTTCATTTTTGAAAAATGCATTCATATCAGAAATTTTGTGCTGAATCCGAATATACCATATATTACCATGATTTTCAATGTAAAAACCACAAAAAAACGGGAAAAAACCCATTTTTTTGGGAGTTTTTTTGAATTTTGGACCACTTTGGATTGTCCAAAATTGCTGGTTAACGAACTTGACCTATGGTTTGATGCTACGAACATTTTGGCAAAAACTAAAAAAAATTTTTTAAACAATTACTCGAGTTATCGTCCGGAATGACACATATATATATATATATATATATATATATATATATATATATATACATATGATTTTTGGAAAAACTTCAGGGATCGTTTCAGAATGTTCCAAAACGGATTTCAGTGTGAAAATTTTTCGAAAAAGTCGATTCTAAAAATTTTGAGGCCATTGCAATAGCTTCATTTTCCTTGAAAATTCGCTAATAATACGCTGCAAATTATTGCTGGGTATGCTTTGAAGATGTTAGGAGTCCATATTCATGTTCTAGTCGTCTCTACGAACTCATAGAGTACCCACACGGCTACTGCATTTCTGGGTACAACAAATATACGCACGTATTCATTATATATATATATAGCTACAAACTTTTCTTAATTTTGGACAATTTTCATTTTTGAAAAATGCATTCATATCAGAAATTTTGTGCTGAATCCGAATATACCATATATTACCATGATTTTCAATGTAAAAACCACAAAAAACGGGAAAAACCCATTTTTTTGGGAGTTTTTTTGAATTTTGGACCACTTTGGATTGTCCAAAATTGCTGGTTAACGAACTTGACCTATGGTTTGATGCTACAAACATTTTGGCAAAAACTAAAAAAAAATTTTTAAACAATTACTCAAGTTATCGTCCGGAATGACACACATATATATATATATATATATATATATATACATATGATTTTTGGAAAAACTTCAGGGATCGTTTCAGAATGTTCCAAAACGGATTTCAGTGTGGAAATTTTTCGAAAAAGTCGATTCTAAAAATTTTGAGGCCATTGCAATAGCTTCATTTTCCTTGAAAATTCGCTAATAATACGCTGCAAATTATTGCTGGGTATGCTTTGAAGATGTTAGGAGTCCATATTCATGTTCTAGTCGTCTCTACGAACTCATAGAGTACCCACACGGCTACTGCATTTCTGGGTACAACAAATATACGCACGTATTCATTATATATATATATAGCTACAAACTTTTCTTAATTTTGGACAATTTTCATTTTTGAAAAATGCATTCATATCAGAAATTTTGTGCTGAATCCGAATATACCATATATTACCATGATTTTCAATGTAAAAACCACAAAAAACGGGAAAACCCATTTTTTTGGGAGTTTTTTTGAATTTTGGACCACTTTGGATTGTCCAAAATTGCTGGTTAACGAACTTGACCTATGGTTTGATGCTACGAACATTTTGGCAAAAACTAAAAAAAATTTTTTAAACAATTACTCGAGTTATCGTCCGGAATGACACACATATATATATATATATACATATGATTTTTGGAAAAACTTCAGGGATCGTTTCAGAATGTTCCAAAACGGATTTTAGTGTGAAAATTTTTCGAAAAAGTCGATTCTAAAAATTTTGAGGCCATTGCAATAGCTTCATTTTCCTTGAAAATTCGCTAATAATACGCTGCAAATTATTGCTGGGTATGCTTTGAAGATGTTAGGAGTCCATATTCATGTTCTAGTCGTCTCTACGAACTCATAGAGTACCCACACGGCTACTGCATTTCTGGGTACAACAAATATACGCACGTATTCATTATATATATATATAGCTACAAACTTTTCTTAATTTTGGACAATTTTCATTTTTGAAAAATGCATTCATATCAGAAATTTTGTGCTGAATCCGAATATACCATATATTACCATGATTTTCAATGTAAAAACCACAAAAAACGGGAAAAACCCATTTTTTTGGGAGTTTTTTTGAATTTTGGACCACTTTGGATTGTCCAAAATTGCTGGTTAACGAACTTGACCTATGGTTTGATGCTACGAACATTTTGGCAAAAACTAAAAAAAATTTTTAAACAATTACTCGAGTTATCGTCCGGAATGACACATATATATATATATATATACATATGATTTTTGGAAAAACTTCAGGGATCGTTTCAGAATGTTCCAAAACGGATTTCAGTGTGAAAATTTTTCGAAAAAGTCGATTCTAAAAATTTTGAGGCCATTGCAATAGCTTCATTTTCCTTGAAAATTCGCTAATAATACGCTGCAAATTATTGCTGGGTATGCTTTGAAGATGTTAGGAGTCCATATTCATGTTCTAGTCGTCTCTACGAACTCATAGAGTACCCACACGGCTACTGCATTTCTGGGTACAACAAATATACGCACGTATTCATTATATATATATATAGCTACAAACTTTTCTTAATTTTGGACAATTTTCATTTTTGAAAAATGCATTCATATCAGAAATTTTGTGCTGAATCCGAATATACCATATATTACCATGATTTTCAATGTAAAAACCACAAAAAACGGGAAAAACCCATTTTTTTGGGAGTTTTTTTGAATTTTGGACCACTTTGGATTGTCCAAAATTGCTGGTTAACGAACTTGACCTATGGTTTGATGCTACGAACATTTTGGCAAAAACTAAAAAAAATTTTTTAAACAATTACTCGAGTTATCGTCCGGAATGACACATATATATATATATATATACATATGATTTTTGGAAAAACTTCAGGGATCGTTTCAGAATGTTCCAAAACGGATTTCAGTGTGAAAATTTTTCGAAAAAGTCGATTCTAAAAATTTTGAGGCCATTGCAATAGCTTCATTTTCCTTGAAAATTCGCTAATAATACGCTGCAAATTATTGCTGGGTATGCTTTGAAGATGTTAGGAGTCCATATTCATGTTCTAGTCGTCTCTACGAACTCATAGAGTACCCACACGGCTACTGCATTTCTGGGTACAACAAATATACGCACGTATTCATTATATATATATATAGCTACAAACTTTTCTTAATTTTGGACAATTTTCATTTTTGAAAAATGCATTCATATCAGAAATTTTGTGCTGAATCCGAATATACCATATATTACCATGATTTTCAATGTAAAAACCACAAAAAACGGGAAAAACCCATTTTTTTGGGAGTTTTTTTGAATTTTGGACCACTTTGGATTGTCCAAAATTGCTGGTTAACGAACTTGACCTATGGTTTGATGCTACGAACATTTTGGCAAAAACTAAAAAAAATTTTTTAAACAATTACTCGAGTTATCGTCCGGAATGACACATATATATATATATATATATACATATGATTTTTGGAAAAACTTCAGGGATCGTTTCAGAATGTTCCAAAACGGATTTCAGTGTGAAAATTTTTCGAAAAAGTCGATTCTAAAAATTTTGAGGCCATTGCAATAGCTTCATTTTCCTTGAAAATTCGCTAATAATACGCTGCAAATTATTGCTGGGTATGCTTTGAAGATGTTAGGAGTCCATATTCATGTTCTAGTCGTCTCTACGAACTCATAGAGTACCCACACGGCTACTGCATTTCTGGGTACAACAAATATACGCACGTATTCATTATATATATATATAGCTACAAACTTTTCTTAATTTTGGACAATTTTCATTTTTGAAAAATGCATTCATATCAGAAATTTTGTGCTGAATCCGAATATACCATATATTACCATGATTTTCAATGTAAAAACCACAAAAAACGGGAAAAACCCATTTTTTTGGGAGTTTTTTGAATTTTGGACCACTTTGGATTGTCCAAAATTGCTGGTTAACGAACTTGACCTATGGTTTGATGCTACGAACATTTTGGCAAAAACTAAAAAAAATTTTTTAAACAATTACTCGAGTTATCGTCCGGAATGACACATATATATATATATATATATATACATATGATTTTTGGAAAAACTTCAGGGATCGTTTCAGAATGTTCCAAAACGGATTTCAGTGTGAAAATTTTTCGAAAAAGTCGATTCTAAAAATTTTGAGGCCATTGCAATAGCTTCATTTTCCTTGAAAATTCGCTAAAATGTGTAAATTTCATGACGTCACAAATAATTGTTGTCCTCCGGTAATACAGACACAGACAGACAGTCACGGAACCAAAATAGTTCCAGAAGGCTTAAACGTAAAACGCGAGTGGAAATTTTAATTTTGTTAACTTTTTTTAACTCCCCTGTGTTTTCTTGACGATTTCTCTTTTTCCATGAATTACTAATATTCAAATTTTGTTGATCACAACTCTTTTATAGCCAATTAATCTGTCACACACGAGATTGATAACCCTGTGGATTTCAATGGTAGGATCGATATTTGAATACCCGATTGCAAAAAATTCCATAACCTGACAATCCACCTCCTATTCACCTTCGATAATCACCCATTCAACCCAAATCCCCCTTCAGATGTTTTTGATGTACCTACTTGAAAATTGGTGTGGTCGGTTTACAATAAATAAAACTCATCAACCGTAATTCATCCTATTTTCAACTCTGCTTCAGGACACGGATTTTTCATACTTCCAGGTACCTACCCAAGTGATTTCTAACATGAAATCATTTCACTCAGTCACAAGTTAGAACACTGAACAGGATGATATCGAGTTGGAAGCAGAAACGCCAAATTATTGAATGATTTTTCAAAGAATTGTTTGTTATTTTTCTCTTTCAGATGAACTTTCTTCAAAGGTGGAGGGGGTAAACTATAAAAATGAATAAATAAATGAACTAAATACGGAGGACGCCCAGAACACTGCCGACTGCCAAAGGGGTAAGAGGAGATGATGGAGGTGGTGGTGGGAGAGATTGAAAATAAGTGGCTCTATAGAACGACCATCAGTTCAGGTACGAGCTAAGCACGACGGCGTTGGTGATACCACAGACTTGACCTGCCGAGATGCCGAACTCGAGTAGCCCGTGGCACTTTTCCCGCACTACACCCCACGTCATGACCTACTTTGCTTACCAACTGCAACTTGGAACTTAATTTCAGAAATATTAACCAATTTAGTATGATTTTCAACAGTTTTGTTGTGGAAACCGAGTTACGTATTGGAAACAGAATTGCAATCTGGCCCTTTCATTGTTCGATGATTTGAATTTACATTTTCGATTTGTCTAGGGACTCGAATTTGTAAAGTGATACATTCTCTTCACCATGTAGGGCCCTTCCACAAAACTGGTCTCGGCCTAGGTAACATCCTTGAGTAAATTCCGTCACGGAGGTTAACTCCTGCTGTTTGAACGATTAAAAAGGCGGCTAGAGGGTTGGTGGAGTCAGCACGGCTTACTCTCGTCTTCTGAACTACCTTTAGAGTTAACTCGAGATTACAAAAGTTACTCGGGACTTTCGAACTGGCCCATTAGTTCACGTAGGACGAGAGGTTATCCTAAGCTGTGGATCTCAGGATTGTCATTATCTTGTGAATGCGGTGTACGACCTCATCGCAAGATAATTCGGAAAATGTCAAATTCAAAATCTACTGCTTCTCCGGAATATTCGAATACATCAAGGCTTCTAGGCCCGTTTTTTCAACACCCCACCCTCCAAGCCCGCCAGCACTTAGGGAAATTAGCCGAGGAGAATGATAGAAGATAGTAGGGAAGTCTGCACTCAGTTCCTCCCCTTCTCTCTCTGCCAACCAGAAAACTTTGCTTCCTCTGGTTACATTGTTTACTTGCATTGTTTCTGACAACTTGCCCGAAGGAACGAAGAGGGGGTTCTGGGAAGGGCGTGGTCGGGTAGTAGTGAGACAAAGACGGGGAGTACTTTTCCCAGCATCTAGACTTCTGGCACAAAGAAATACCAGCTTTTCTTCCTCGTTCTTTCTCGCTTCTCGTCGTCTTCTCTCGCTCCCACCCTCACCTCCATCAATCCCCTCTCTCCTGGATCCTCTATGAAGTCCGACGATCGTTTGTACTTCCCCTCCCCGTTTTACGTTGCTTTGTAAAGGTTGCATTAACTCTTGCAGTTTTTTTCTTCAATGGGACGGAATCCAACGCAGGAAGCCTTTCGAAAGGGGAACACAATAGCATCTACCGCTTGTTCAAGAATTATTTGTATTTTTTCTTCGTCTTATTTTTCCTTACTTTTTCTTCCTTCGCTTTCTTTGGTAGGTTCGTCAGTTTTTATGTTTTGCTGCAATAATCACTCGAGCATACTATCTGATGGTAGGTATTAGATAAATAGACAAGACAGATAAGGGTGCATTTCTTACTACACAAAATTTATGATCAAACAAGTGATTTATAATAGGTACGTAAAAAATAACCAGTATGTTAATTTGTAGAAAATTCAAGTTGGTAGTAAAAATCGTAATCAAAACGCTGCAAATTATTACACAATGGTTTATTATTTTTCTATATAGATCACTCGTCTACAAAATCACCAACCATCCAATATGAAGGAAAAAAAAAATCAAAAAAATCAAAATTACCAACCATCGATCGCATTTCGGTCAGCTTTAATTTGAACGGAGATTAGGCCTCTTTTGCGATTCACACTCGTGTTTCTGATTTATCGCACGTCCAAACTTTAAATTCTCCTAGTGAGCGAACGGTTTGTTCTACAGAGCTCCGGGTGGTCTCAAAAAATTTTGAAAATTCTATAGAATCTTAAATTGAAGGAAAAACAATACCTCTATTTCAAATTTTTTTGATTTAGGGCATTTCAAAATTTCAAAATTCATTTTTGGACTCTTAGAAGTGACCTACATCAACCAAAATCTTCGGGGCACAACTAGACCCCAAATGGAGCCTACATACCAAATTTCATCAAGATCGGTCAATGCTGAGTGGCAAAAGTGCCGCGTACGGCGGACGGCGTACGGCGTACGGCGGACGGACGACCAAATTTTTATTCGATTTTTGGATTCTACGTACCTTGAAACGTAAACCATCAAATTTTGAGGGGGTGTTAAAAATTTTTTTTTCTTGGTCGATTCCAAAGGTTCATTATTGAAAATAATAAACCAAAATTAAATGTTGACTCAAATAACAAATACGACGACTTTAACGGAAATTTTTGCTGTAAAAGGACTATATAATGGCCAGATTTTGCCCAAACTGAACGTTTGCTGGTGGTTAATCTTAAAAGTCTGTCAACTATTAACTTCAAAAAGAATATTGATACTCGTACTTATCGAAGTATAACGTGTCGCAACATCTCAGAACAGTTGGAAGTAGCTCCCCTCAGTTGCTTGATAAAGCAAGTCCTAATGGCAATTCTATACATACTCGTATTTACTCTTATTACATAGCCTAGTAATTTGAGTCCCTGAACATGAGGTGCACTTTATGGTTAATTTGCCCAATTAAAACCTAATTATTAAAGGTGAAAAAACCCTCAGGTTGATAAGACCACTCAGAAACCGCAAAACATAACAGACAATAGGAAGCACAATAGAAAACACACCCAAAAAAAAAATCACTCAATAGAAAATTAAGTTAAGTGCCCATTTCACTTATTGAATACGAATAACCATAATTATAACTACTGGAGAAATTAAACACCTTTAATAATTGGAGCTGGATATCGCTCCTGTACTCTGCTGAACCTAGTGCTCAACACCACCTCTAGCTTACATAGTATCAGCTAAGACTAATTAGATGCCCTGAGGGCAGGAAGCACTTACAATTAATCTAAGTTATGCCGGATGCCTAAAACCAAATGGTCTACATACTTTCCAACTTATCTTAAATGTGTCCACCTAGGTCCACCAGCAAGTTCAACTGCTCCGGCCAATCATCCCGACTTTTTTGATCCCCATAGAGTTCACATCCATGCAGGGGAGCCAGTCCAGTGATTGCTCGAAACCTTCATTATCTTTAAACCATGATATCAGACCTGACGATCTCCCGAGCCATGCCTGGGTATCCGTCACATAGCATCTTCAAGGTCTTGACAATGTATGCTACTCAGAACGTATGCGGGAAAATAGGTTGATCACCCAATTCCAGATGCAAAAAAATAATATGAAGTTCCTTTGTATTAAAGAGATGAGGTTTTATTACCAAAAACGCTGAAAATTATTACAAAATGGTTTATTATTTTTCTATATTGATCACTCGTCTGCAAAGCCACCAACCATCCAACATGAAGAAAAACATCGATCACATTTCGGTCAGCTGAAATTTGAAGGGAGATTAGGCCTCTTTCGCGATTCACACTCGTGTTTCTGATTTATCGTACGAAAAACCTTTAAATTCTCGTAGTCCTACAGAGCTCCGCGTGGTCTCAAAAAATTCTAAAAATCCTACAGAATCTTAAATTGAAGGAAAACCAATACCTTCATATCAAAATTTTTTGAGTTAAGGCGTTTTCAAAATTTCAAAATTCATTTTGAACCCTTAGAAGTGACTTACATCAACCAAAATCTTCGGGGCACAACTACTTAGACCCCAAATGGAGCCTACATACCAAATTTCATCAAAATCGGTCAATGCTAAGTGGCAGAAGTGCCGCGGACGGCGGACGGACGGCCAAATTTTTATTCGATTTTTGGATTCTACATACCTTGAAACGTAAACCATCAAATTTTGAGGGGGTGTTAAAACATTTTTTTTCTCGGTCAATTCCAAAGGTTCATTATTGAAAATAATAAACCAAAACGGAGTTTAGAAGAACGTTGTCTATTTCCACGATAATAATGAGTTACAAGTGAGTTCGAGGCTCGCCATTATTGAAAATAATAAACCAAAACGTACGTTTAAAAGTTTGATCATCGACACTTCAGATAAGAAGACATTTTTTGTATTACCTATCTCAATTTACTATAGCTAAACTATTTTATTCTATGGTATCCCTGGCAACAAGATGACATTGATTCCCTTCATTATCAAACCTGACAGTTTTTCGGTATTTGCTGTTGGATTTTTGTTGGATTCTTCCCTTTTCAGCTCCAAAAACGTAAGTTTGTTTGATAGGACCGTGTTATAGCAATCTCCACCAGTGACTCTGCAAGCGACGAGACAAAATGAAAACCGACGCAATTTTCAAGATAGTGGCGATGGTTTTGATGATCGTGTCTTTGGCTTTCATCGTCATCAAACATAAGCATTTCAATATGCCCTTGGCAAGCCTCGTTGTCACTGGGAGCATGATAATTTACATAGTCTTCGTCGTTGGAGTGATCTCCGGGAATTCAGTCGACGGTGAATTGACTCAGGTGTGATGAAAGTATGGTCGAAAATTGTGTCTAAGTTTCAGTCTAAGGGTATTTTAGAGTAGTTGTAGCAAAGGTGAAACAATCCTTCCCAGCTCAAATTGTGTTCTAGGTACTGTGGGAAACTTTTTACTGCACAATAAATCCATTTAATTATCTTTCACTTAACCAATTATCAGAAATTTTCAAAAAAATTAGTTCGAGGAGTCACCGGGTAAACGGATCAGAGAGTCCTCATGTAAGCAGCTGCATACCATGAGACAGGGTAAAAAAACCTTAACTGATCTTTTCATTCAGCTCAGGGCTTTCGAGGTCAGGGATTCAGCCAGGGACTTACGAGAAGTCGTGTTCTTCTATGTTTTAAACTTTGAAAACTGTAATGAAAATATTACGTAGGTTTGACGGTTTTTCCGCCAAATGTAGAGTTATGTACTTAATACTCTTACTTTCCTCTTTTGCAGCCACAACGGGCTTGACAAAAAATGGCACCTATACGGATAATAACCATCAGAATTATTGTCAGCCTTTCTGACTCCAGTTCATTAATTTGAATAAGATACAAACTAAATAAATTGGCGCCTATAGCTTTCAGATGATTGCTCATGAATTTCATCATAATTGAGTTGTGTGAACTAAAGTAAAGTGCTCAAATACCTACTGTGTACCCCCCTTTTTCCGAGTTTTTGGGTACTGAAGGAGTTTTCACTGGGTGGAAAAACGCATCCGTACAGGTACTAATCTTCAGGCCAACAGTTCAAATAACTCAGACGAGTCCTTCCCGTGCTATCTCGACACTAAGCAGTGATGTCACCACGGTGCCAGGTCCCCAGAACCAGCGTCATACGTGGATACTTTGATGTTTCATCTTGAATAATACTGTTGTGATCTTTTAAGGACTGCTTACGAAAGCCAACAGATTTAAGGCAAACGTTACGGTGAATCACCGCTGTGGCGCCAGACTGGCACCAGGGATGGTGGTGGGGGAGTAGACTCGAATTCACGTGTTGGGTATTGTAGATCATAGATTTTAAAATGGTATTCCAATTTAGGGAGCTAGGGAGGGGGTCGAATTGAACGTTTGGATAACTATCTAGAGATAACATCAATTTCAAACTATTGCCCTATTCCGGAATAACTGTGAGATAAAATTACAAATAAGTAATAGTTATAAATTTATGTTGTTTCGTAACCTGATAGGAATTAACGAGGACGTCCCCTGGAATGCATGTATTACTAAAATATGCTTCAAAACAATGTTCTGATTTGAAGCATAAAAGTGTTGCTTAATATGGTTCTTGGCCTTGACCTAATATGGTACAACCAACCATCCCATATAAGGAACACCTTATTTTTCCACCTCCTTGTTTATTATTCTTTCTGAATATCAAACTATTATCGACATTATGATTTTGGAATATTCAACTTTTTACACTCGAGCTAATGATGGACTAGACCAATGTGACAATTTTAGGCCGTATGTCATATTGGGGCACTTTCTCCAGTAGCCACGTTAGTTTGACAAACATTTATCTCATTTCAACGATTTAGAAAAATAGTTTGTTCACCCATTTCGTGTATTATTTGCGATCTCCAGACTGTTGAAAGGTGAAGAATCAAACATGTTCTTATCGTTGCTTTTTGTTTCTTCATTCGTCAATTCTTACTAGGTATGGGATTTTGTATCGTTTCCAGTTTTGGGACATCCTCCTCATGGGAGCCTTTATCGGATATGGTCTTATTGTAACCATGGGAAACACTAACACCAGCGGAGACGACATTTTGATCATGATTTCCGGAATATTGTGTATTGTGACCTCAGTGATCCTACTCTTGGACGCCATATTCACTTCATAAAGAGGACTTCGGAGACCCATGTTTGCTTGAAAATCAAATAACGGAGAATTGTATTTATCATACTCGTAGAAATATAATGCGTGCGAATGGGTAATACGTTTGATAATAATTATTATACTATCAATATAATAATAATATTATTATACTACTAAAATGCGTAATACTATAATTATATTATCAAGGAAGGTGTCAGTTTCAGGTGAAAATATTTTCCGTACAAACTGATCTTTGGATCAACAAATTAGCGACATTTTGATTGTGGGAGGGAAAAGCATGATACTTCAACACTACCGTTTCATTGGGTTGATTGATCTTAACCAATATGAAGTGCACAAACGAGCGAATCTCTTCAAATGAATCAGTGACAATTTCTTATCAAGTGCAATTATATTTGGTTCCATTGATTTCCGGCCCTCTTCTGCTGACAAGTACCAACACACTATTTGGAATCTCGCTTGTTGCAATGAAGCTTTTCTTGTCAGTGAGTAACGAAGGCAATCTTCTTACCTTCAGTGAGAAATTATCGGTGTTTCCAATCCCATCCCTTCTTCGATCAATAGCTTCATTTCCCGAGTCTATTCACTGAAAAGTTGAAGTTGAGTCCTTGAATTTCCCTCAACGATGAATCAAACTAATGTCAATTACAGCGGAATCCTGAGTAAGATTAGCGAAGGTCGACTTATTTGTCTCCTTAAGGAAATGCTATTAGAAGGATAGCAGAGGAGAATAAAGTTGTCCTCTTCAAAAGGCATTCATTCGCTCGGCTAATAATAATCATTCAAACTCGGTCTTCAGTCTTTCTGATTTCAATGCTTCTGAAGCATCTGATTTTCTCAACTTTTATCGTCTGAATCTACCTAATAATTCCGAATCAACTAATAATTCCTGAAACAACGCAATAATTCCGACCTACCCGTCAGAATAGAATTGTTGGTACTCCAGTAGATTTTTTCAGCTCTTATTTAAAATGTAAATCCCCATTAGTAGAAGAATACTTCTTAGATAGCACTGCAGCTTTTGCGTTTTTGGTTTATTATTTTCAATAATGAACCTTTGGAATCGACCAAGAAAAAAAAATTTAACACCCCCTCAAAATTTTATAGTTTACGTTTCAAGGTACGTAGAATCCAAAAATCGAATAAAAATTTGGCCGTCCGTCCGCCGTACGCCGTACGCGGCACTTTTGCCACTTAGCATTGACCGATTTTGATGAAATTTGGTATGTAGGTTCCATTTAGGGTCTAGTTGTGCCCCGAAGCTTTTGGTTGATGTAGGTCACTTCTAAGGGTTCCAAAATCAATTTTGAAATTTTGAAAACGCCCTAACTCAAAAAATTTTGATATAAAGGTATTGTTTTTCCTTCAATTTAAGATTCTATAGAATTTTTAGAATTTTTTGAGACCACGCGGAGCTCTGTAGGACAAACCGTTCGCTCCCTACGAAAATGTAAGGGTTTAAATTGAAATCGGCCATAACTTCTACATTTTCCATCCGATTTCGATGAAATTTTCAGAGATGGCGCGGGTTGGTGTGTAGACGGTCCCCCATGAAAATCATCATCCCCGGACTGACAGTAGCCACTGCGCATGCGCAAACATGAATTTACTTGTAACGGCCATAAATTCTACATTTTCCATCCGATTCCAATGAAATTGTCAGGGATGTTACAGATTAGTATTTAGATGGTCCCCTATGAAAATCACCACCTTCGGACTGATAGCAGCCACTGCGCATGCGCAAACGTGAATTTCCTAGTAATAGCCATAACTTCTACATTTTCCATCCGATTTTAATGACATTTTCAGGGATGTTACAGATTAGCAATTAGATGGTCCCCTATGAAAATCACCAACATTGGACTGATAGTAGCCACTGCGCATGCGAAAACCTGAATTTTATTGTAACGGCCATAACTTCCAAATTTTCCATCCGATTTCAATGAAATTTTCAGGGATGTTACAGATTAACTTGTTTTGATGTTTTAAGATTAACTACTATGCATTGGATCATCTATACAATCGGGTTATGGATACGAGGAAGCTATGTGCCACACCCACTTGGCATTTTTGGTTTTTTTTTTTTTTAATTTTTTTTTTTATATTGGATGGATGGTGATTTTGTAGACGAGTGATCTATATAGAAAATAATAAACCATTGTGTAATAATTTGCAGCGTTTTAAATTTATGAAGGCAAGTGAATAATTCTGCCGTGCTAAGCCAGAAAGTCGTAACGTGAAAATTTGACCTAATTGAGTTATTGGTACCAGGGGGTTTTGGGGGTCGAGTTCTGTCGATTTTCAGTGTTTTAGAGTCGTCTCTTTACTGGAAATACCTCAAACAAGCCTCCCGATTTTCGCGTTAAGGCGTGTTACCTTGATCCTGCTGAGAAACTAGTCGTATCAGAGCGATTCAGAAGAAGAAAACTCGTATCTTGACACTGATACGGGAATCGGCCTTAGTATTTCGACGATACGAGTTCTTGCATGCTGAATCGGCATGATACGACTTTTTGCCTCTGAAAACTAAGCATTTAGTGGTGACTTTAGTAACATTCCCTACTTAGGCCTCTAAGGATATTTATGTTTTTAAATAACTTTGAAACAATGTTTCAGTTAATTACGAGAAGGAGAAATGAAAATGATGTACACTCATTGAGGTACTGGAATAAACGTTTATTCATTGATTCAGCAGCTCTGTCTTACACTCTGAATACAGATATTTATGAAATACGATTGACTTTGAGCCAAGAAGGATCACAAAATAATTAAGGTGAAATGGATTTTTGATTTAAAGATAATAATAAAATTTCAGGAATTAAAATGTACTTAGCATTCCAAAGTCTCATGGTTGCGTATTCAGAACAGCATAGTCGTAACTTAAGGTTTACGAGAGCGCAAACTCGTATCTATCATAGATACGACTTTCAGTGATAGCAAAATCGAGATACCTACGACTTCAGGTTTTAGTATATCTGGCTTAAATGTAAGTGAGATAGGAATGGAAAAATATTATACCGTTTTTTGACGAATTACTCTTAAAAATGTTTAATTTTGACTCCGGAAATTGATTCGGCTACTAATTCTCTTCAAGAAAAACCTTTACGCGTGGTAAAAGTAGGAAAAATAATCACGTGAAAGAGTTATTTCGCCACGAAACCTATTAGGTCGTTTTCCCGAAAGTTGGGTGAAGTCAAGATACGACTTTCTGGCTTAGCGCAGGAGAATTAGTCCCATAACAATGTTTATTAGAAATCTGCTGACTTAAATTATAGATGAGTCTATGTATGCATACTATCAATTTGTCTCACTTATAAATTTAATGGAAATAAAATATTGTTAGAGAAGATAAGACTAAAGAATTGTGGATAAACACGATGAGAAAATTCAAAATTGTAACAAAATTCTCTATGACCTTATGAATTTTTATAATAAAATTTATCGTCAGAAGTAATTATTACAAACCTTGGAACCAGTTTGTTACCAGATCTTGGTGATGATGGAAAATAGATCTCTCTTTGAACGAATTCACCAAAGATCTATCCATTTCCTAAGATCCTGTTGAATCATCAAAAATTAACTTCCCTCGACCGGGGATCGATCTCCTATCATTGCGATTCTAAACCGGAGCTCGTACCACTGAGCTAAGGAAGTGAATGGACAGAAATGCGAAGAGGTAGCTGATCACAACATCCCCCCCACCGTTAGGAAATCTTAGGTACTCCGTTACCTAGTCAGGGAGGCTGCTTCGACTGGTGTTTTACAACCCATTGAGAACACGTCTTTTTGACTGGCTTCGGAGTTTTTTTGTTATTGTTCCTTATTGACGGGGCGAGGAATCTGCTGACCTCATCGTTTGTCCGAATAGGCGGTGGCTCGACTCGTGTCTTGGCAGGGAGTTGTTTTGATGACCTAATCTTAATGAATTATTGTTTTTCTAAGAAATGCTGAGGATACCATTCCGGTCCTACTGACTGCGCCACATTGTTGAATCATCAAAAATTAAGTTCCCTCGACCGGGGATCGATCTCCTATCATTCCGATTCTGAATCGGAGCTCCTACCACTTGAGCTAAGGAAGTGAATGGACAGAAATGTGAAGAGGTGGCTGATCATAACAATTGCGAAGAGGTCGCTGATCATAGCAATCCATCCATTTTGAAGATCCTCACTATGGCTTCCACTCTCAAACCCACCAAGTGGCGTCATGGTGATGAAAGGCTACATTAAACTTGAAAAGCAGAAAGAAGGAAGAAGAAACACCAGTTTCACTCACCCACCAAACGAACCTGGAGATGTCTAGCTTTTCTATACTTGAAGATATAGATCCTGATCCTATGGCCCCAACCAACTTTTCCACTCTCTAACCCACCAAATGGCCCCATGCTGCTGAAAGGCCATCTTGAACTTGAAAAGTAGAAAGAAGGAAGAAGAGAACTCCTCTTTCACTCACTCACCAACGAATTCAAAGAATTTAGTCGGCGGAAATTTGAACGGATTGTACCTATACATATTCGTTCGGATTACACTCCAACTTTCAAGGCTGCAGTACGGGCTGAACGGCAAACAGTGTGGAGCCGTATGGACTATCAAAAGCTATAGAAAGATATTTTGTTAAATGTTTGAGCTTTGTTCAATTCTCAGACATGTATGAATGACTTCTTTACTTCCTCGTTCTGCTTGATAATGCCCATGTACCAACATCTTTCTATGCTCCATAATTTCTGATGAACCATCTCATTATATTTCAAGCTGCTGATTTTATGAGAGGCAGAAAGTCGGAGCGTATGTAGGTTGTGACTGGTACTTGGCATGCGTTCTTGGCTCCACGATCAGCAACTTCGTTTCCTATGATTCCATAATGACAGAAAATTACTTCCACATTTTGAAGATGTCGATGGACACTCAGAAGTATTTCTCCAACGAGAGGATGTACATCTACCCCTTCTCTAAGTGCTTGGAGAGCACTTAATGAATCAGAGCAAATATTCTGTTTTCTGTAGAGTGGATCATATGGAGGGAAGCATGTATGCCGTACAATTCAGCTGCAAATATGGAAGTGGATTTGAGCATAGAGAACGTGATCACTTCTCGACGGTTAATATTAATGTGATGATTATGGCGATGTTTTGGCGAGCTCCGCCGTTGTTCATTCCAAACATATTGGAGACCATGAAACATTTTACCTCCGTTCATCCTCCCTTCAACGGCTGCCTGCTCCAGTGGCTCCCTACAGCTCCAATAACTTTAGCCAGGGATAATTCAAGGAGAGGCGATTTTGGAAGGGGTAAAATGGCTTCGCCACAAAAAAGAAAAAAAAACCTTTCTGGGAGCCCCGCACTTTATTTCTCCGAAGGCCACGCTTCCCGCTTATGTGTCTTTATGACGGAGATAGACCTAACGAATTGCCCGTTTTTTAACAACTGCGGCTGCCGTAAATTCCGGGTAGAGCCCACCGTATACGGATTAAAAGCTAAACTACTTAGACGGTGTTAACACAGCCTTTTCGACCGAGAGGGTTTCTTCCCTTTCCTGAGCCTCAGCGAGAAGCGACTTTGCGCGGTATAATACTCCCGGAGAGACAATTCGTAATAAATACGGGGATCGAGGTAATCCCCGAGCTACGGCCTCTGGAAGGAACTGTATTACAGGGCAACTTGCAGTTTCCCAGCTATTCGAGTACAATTGCAAGGTCTATACTGCCGAAAGTGGTGATGAAGAACTTAATCCGTGTTTTAGTGTCGAGACAAAATATTTGCGAAGTAACACTAATCCTAATTAACATTTGTTTGCTCTGCACAGTTTCAAAAAACCTAGAGAAAAGAAGTAGTTCAAACAATTGAAATACAACCAAGCCCCCATCGAAAAAAGGATCTTGTTCGCCAAATTTAAAAGTAAAGTAGCTGGGAGACACTCACGACCGTACTGGAGAACAGTTTATTATACACTAAGAACATTCCAGATAGACTGAGTACAGGTAGCGGAAAAGGGAACCCCACTAGTGCACATGTGCACAACCCTCCTACCTAGTCTACATCATTTCCCCCCCTTAAATTTTTTTTTGTTTCTTAAAAATCGTATATAAAGGTTTTTTAAAAAGGTTTTGTTTAAGGTTTTTATTCGGAACTGATTGGGGGATATCAAAACTTAATGAGGGGTCAGGGAAGAATTCAAAACTATAATTTAGCAGTAACTTCCACCGCCTCCCGGATAATCAAATCAATTTATAATTTATATCATGATCAAGTCTATTTTTTTATGAGAGTCTAGCCCCCAGCAATCCTTGTCGGGTTTCAGCGCTACCTCCCGCCACTTCAACGAACTACCATTCCTGATCACCATGACTGCCATTTTAAAGATTGTTGTCTCGTAATCGTTTTCGTTTCCCATATTTCTATTACATGAACCAGTGACGATTTTGGAGATCAGCTTTGAAACTGAATAACTTTGGGCAAGTTTCGACTCTTGGCATCATTTTCAGGTCCATAACTGTTCAGAGAGAAACAATAAGAGAAACGAAAACGATTACGAGACAACAATCTTTAGAATGGCAGTCATGGTAATCAGGAATGGTAGTTCATTGAAGTGGCGATAGGTAGCGCTGAAACCCGATTAGGATTGCTGGGGGCTAGACTCTCATTATTTTTTTATGGTAACATTTTACAGCACCAATGAAATGTAATGGGGACCATTTAGACTGCACAATTCATATAAATTTGAATGAAATCGGGTGCAAACTGTAGAGGTCACGCTTGTAACAAGATTTTTTTGCAATTAAATTCTTAGGGAACCATCTTGATGACAACTGCATGATCCATAAAAACGTCTGCCAAGTGGGTGTGGCACATAGCTTCCTCGTATCCATAACCCGATTATATAGACGATCCGATGCATAGTAGTTAATCTCAAAACACCAATCTCTGAGTACCTTTCACTACCCTCATAGGGGACCATCTACACGCTACTCTGGATAATCCTAGAAAATTTCATCAAATTCGGATGAAAAATGTGAGTCACTACTAAAAAAATCAAAAAATTTCTAGGTACGGCTTGGAGTCGTACCCGTGACCCCTTGGTTGATAGTTTGACTCGCTGCGAATGTGCTACGGGCGCCTGACAGTTGGCAGTGTAGAATTTAAGATTATGACGTACGCTCAGCTGTTACACGGATTTTACGTACGCGAATGCGCATCGGCTACTATCAGTCCGGGGGTGATGATTTTCATAGGGGACCATTTACAATCTAATCCGCATAATCCCTGAAAATTTCATCGAAATCGGATGGAAAATGTAGAAGTTATGGCCGTTACAAGGAAATTCACGTTTGCGCATGCGCAGTCACTTCTATCAGTCCGGGAATGACGATTTTCATAGGGGACCATCTAAATACTAATCTGTAACATCTCTGAAATTTTCATTGAAATCGGATGGAAAATGTAGAAGTTATGGCCGTTACAAGGAATTCACGTTTGCGCATGCGCAGTCGCTTCTATCACTCCATCTACATGCTAATCTGGACAATCCTAGAAAATTTCATCAAATTCGGATGAAAAATTAAGTGAGTAGATCTATGCGATTGGATCAAAAAATACTTAGCCTCGGCTGGGATTCGAACCCGCAACCCCTGGGGGATAGTTGAAGTTATGGCTGTTACAAGGAATTCACGTTCACGCATGCGCAGTCGCTTCTATCAGTCCGGGGATGATGATTTTTATAGGGGACTATCTACAACCTAATCCACATAATCCCTGAGAATTTCATTGAAATCGGGTGGAAAATGTGGAAGTTATGGCCGTTACAAGGAAATTCACGTTTGCGCATGCGCAGTTGCTTCTATCAGTCCGAAGGTGATGATTTTCATAGGGGACCATCTTGATACTAATCTGTAACATCGCTGAGAATTTCTTTGAAATCGGATGGAAAATGTAGAAGTTATGGCCGTTACAAGGAATTCACGTTTGCGCATGCGCAGTCGCTTCTATCAGTCCGGGGATGATGATTTTCATAGGGGACCGTCTACACACCAACGTGCTCAATCCCTGAAAATTTCATCGAAATCGGACAATAACTCCGTATAGTTATGCGCGTTACAAGGAATTCATGACAGACACACAGACACGGAACCAAAATTGTTCAGAAAGGTCTACCGCAAAACGCGAGTGAAAATTTTGATTTTGGAGAACTTTTTTTTTTCATCCTTGAAAAGTGAAAACGGGAAGCAAAATGTCAATGAAATCGGGTGGAAACTGTAGAGGTCACGTTTTTTTACAAGAATTTATTTTACCTTGAAATTCTTAGAGAACCATCTATCAATCCAAAAAATCAACCCAAAAAGGTATCAACCCAAAAAAGTTGGTCGGTAAAAAAAAAAACGCTGCAAATCATTGCCCAAAGGTTTATTATTTTCTGTATAGATCACCCTTCTGTATAGATCCCTCCCTACCAACCTACTAGGTAGGTACCTACTACCTACTAGGGCATTTTTGAAAATTTCAACCCAAACCACCAATCAAATGGAAATAAAGGGTTGAAATTTTCAAAAATGCCCTAGTAGGTAGTAGGTACCTACGGTTGGTAGGGAGGGATCTACACAGAAGGGTGATCTATACAGAAAATAATGAACCATAGGGCAATGATTTGCAGCGTTTTTTGTTTTTTACCTACCTACCACACCATACTGCCTTCACACCTTCTCAATCAATACCTTGTGATTTTGAAATTTTTATTTTTTCCAAATAAGTAGGGTACAATGAAAGTTCTTTGTCATTTCTAATCACTTTAATGGTAAATAGCTTTCGACAACCCTCTGGTTGTTATTTTCAATCCAACAGCAAGAGGATGAGATTTCTGTTCAGAGCACAAGTAGCCGCTGCTGCAGATAACTAAACTTATTCCCTCAAGCGGCGGCTACTTGTGCTCTGAACAGGAGTCTCATCCTCTAGCTGTTGGATTGAAAATGACATCCAGAGGGTTGTCGAAAGCTCTCCACCATCAAAGTGACTGGAAATAACAAAGGACTTTCATTGTCAAAAAACCCACACTTATATAGATAAGTACTATATTTTTACATAAATATTATCTTTAGATATTATCTAAAGTTATCGATATAGGGTGTTTTTTGAAAATTACAACCCCTATTTTACACCCCTTAGAAATGTCGGTCACTAACCAAAAGCTTCGGGGCACAAATTAACCCAAATGGAGCCCAAATACCAAATTTAATCAAAATTGGTTGAAAAAAATGTTTTTGTTGCTCTAAGCCAAGAAAAATTGTAATTTCGTAAAGTTATGTCCGTGGCAAGAAGTTGGTGAAACACAGACAGACAGTCAAGGAGCCAGATTTGATCAGGAAGGTCTGAAACGTGAAATGGGAGTAGAAATTTATATTTTTTAAGACTTTTGTTTTTATCGAAAATCTTACTAGGGTATCAGATTATTGGTGAGAGAGTCGTATTAGTAGAATAGATGACTCTGCTGGCTATTTACTATAACATCAAATTAATATCGGTAAAGGAATAATTATTCATCTGACACCTTCTATGAAGTGGGTAGTTCAAAACACTGTTCAAGGATGCGGGCTGTAACTAACGGCTGGTATATTTAGGTGAGCCATGTAGCGGCGCCGACCAGTGCCCCGATGGTGATTTGTTCTATTCAGCAGAACGTTGATTGCCTCATAAAACTTACAATACGACGATGATTTCAGCCAAACTACCAAGAGCCTGGAGTTCCAATGCCATGAACTAGTTCGGACCTCTGTATTATTCAACGGTAAAGTTGAATCTAACTATCCCGACAGTCAGATTCATCACAGTGGCCCATCGAACGGTCCCCACTTGATCGAACGTATTATACCTAGTTTCCGTGTTTTCAACTCTACGACGTCGTAAATGGTTGAACCGACTGAGTTTAAGTAAGATCTATTTACGAGGAAGTAGCCTGCCCCACGATAAATTTTTAATAGGTACTCCATCGGAACCACATCCTTCATTCGAACTAGTGTGTTTTTCATTCGTTGTCAGAAAGTACGGTGTTACTTTTTAGGACGTCCCACGGTAAGACTTGGGCGTCCTTATGCGATTGATCTGAGGTAAAGTTAGACAACTCTCAACAGAAAAGAAATGACCGCACACTAATCCGTGTTAGATCATTCTGAATCCGAATCCGCGAGAAAACCATAGGTGTCTGTATGTGTGACAAAATCTTGTGTCGTCTGCCCAGGAATTGACCGATTTTGATGAAATTTGGTATATGGGCTCCATTCGGGGTCTAGTTGTGCCCCGAAGATTTTGGTTGATGTAGGCCACTTCTAAGGGTTGAGAAATAAGGTTTGAAATGTTGAAAACGCCTTAACTCAAATAATTTTGATATAAAGGTATTGGTTTACCATCAATTTAAGATAGTACAAAATTTTTAGACTTTTTTGAGACCACGCGGAGCCCTGTAGGACAAACCGTTCGCTCCCTACGAGAATTTAAGGGTTGGACTTACGATAAATCAGAAACACGAGTGTGAATCGCAAAAGAGGCCTAATCCCCGTTCAAATGTTAGCTGACCGAAATAATATCAATGTTTTTCCTCAAGTTAGCTGGTGGTAACAATGACAAAGCCGTGTTCTTCGCAAACGAGTGACCTAAATAGAAAATAATAAATCTTTGTGTATTAATTTGCAGCGTTTTTATCACGTCTCACCTTTTTATCCCCACCCCGTCATACATAAACATATTGCACACATTCTTGCATGCATCTAGGATCAATTTCAACAATAACCTAGGAAAAACTCGGCGCTTTGCGCCTCGGCGGGGGGCTCCGCCCCCCTGCACCCCCCGGTTTATTTCTTTTTCCATACTCTGTATGAAATCATAGGAACACAGAATGTGTTTTTGCGATGCTAGTCATCCGTTAAATAAAAAACAACAATAATAAATGTGGAGTCTTTGGCAATAATAAAATAAATAATTGTTAGACATTTAATTTGGTCTAAAACCCTATAAATGTTATATAAATAAATATGTAACTACAAGAAAAATACTATATAAATTGAGAGCTTTCCAACGAATGGTGAACAATTTCTGTGCAATGAACACTGCGGGAGTTCTATTTCCTTACCAATGGCTTGGTTGCACGTGAAAATCATTATAAAAGGCGCGTAACGGTTTTTTCTGTCGCTTTTTCGTGAAGATTTTTTTTTGGTAGGTCATCGCAAAAACACATTATGTGTTAAAAGTTGTATACATCAAAAATTTGAGTGTCCGCCTGAAATGGGTTAAAACACTCGGAGCGGCATTTGGTACAAGATTAAGTAAAACGAGAAAAGCTAAAAGATTCACTTTTAAATCTTTAAGAACTGTAGCTGGGTATTTATTATAGTGTTGAATAATACACGATGAATACAATGTATTCTTAATATTATTAAGGTGGGATATAAAAGGGCTAAGAGATTCTAACAACGACAACAAAAAGAAAGCGGCCAATAACTAGCGCCTTTACCCTCCGTGACCGCTCCCTCTAAACGATCTTGGGGATTTGCGTCAAAATCATTTAATAATAAATTAAATATTGGATGGAAAAACGATATAGTTGAATATGAAAAGGTTATCTACGGGATATGGACTACCTCAATAGTTCTCCAGGATGATCGGGTAGAATCACATTCATCGTACCAGTTCGGAGAGGTATCTTAGTTTGCATATAAATTGGTATTGAATCGCAAACGTATTCCTGTGTTTGGTATGATGAACTAGAACCCAAGATCTCCGAATAGCTGGTTGAGCCGTGGAGAATTGTTTTCTCAAGCACTATGGATGTATGGAACTATGTTTCTATAATGATGGTTCCAGAGACCAGTATAATCTGTATGCGGGATGAGCATTATAATTGCCTGTAATTTATGTACTCATAAATAATTATATTCTCGCGAACAGTTCTGCCCTTCGTGCGCAGAGACAGAATACACACAGCGGTGTGGAGTAATTATAAATTTATTACAATCTCAGTACCACAACATCACTCAACATAATTATAACCACTCATTAACTACACGGGAACACTGATACCTCAGGAATTCTTACATCCTCGGCTGCTGAAAACCGTTAATGCCTGATAATCCCCACGTACATCACATCACTCCAGCAATATCCCATGCATGAAATTTAGATTTCATTTTTAGTCGCAAATTCAACCAAAACATTTACTTTTTCAATCCAAAAGAAGGTAAGCTGTTAAAATACCTAGTCCAAAATTTAAGAAAATGAACCATTTTAAAAATGTTTTCTAATAAAATTCTTTGACGAGTCGAATCCAAATATTTAACATTTTAAATAAATTAGGAAATAGCTTCAAAATAACATGATCAAATCTAGTTAATGAGAAATTCTTGATTTATTGTTGAGCAGTAGCTATCACTGATACATTTCTATAAATTCGAATCGATTTTCACGATCATGTTGCCGATTTTTCGAGTTAATTAACACAATTAAAAAGTCATTCTCGATTGTTGTGATGGTTCATGGATTTTTCTTCCATCCGTTCGCCGTATGCGGCGTTTTTCTTAGTTGCCAAGCACCCAATTTGTTTAAATTTGGTAAATGGAATCCATTTGGGGTGATTGCCCCCCAAAACTTTGGTTCGTGTCAATCACTTCTAAGAGATGAAAATCAGGGGTTGACATTTTCAAAACGTCAGAAATGGGCCAAATCTCCGTTCTAAATTGTGCGGATTAAATGCGATTTTTGTTCATTTTTCCAAACAGAATTTTATGTTACACATTGTGCTTCCTTAGCAACCAAGAACCGAACTCCATAATGAGGGCACTACAACTCTGTGGTAAGGATGGTATTTATGGTAGGTAAATACTTCCTGTCATACTGATTGTTGACCTTGCGCGATAATATTGTTGGTAGGTAAATATTGATTCTACTGATGGAATAGCTGTGTTCTTTGCAGTCTTGTGACCTATACAGAAACCTAATAAGCTATTGTGTAATCATTTGCAGCATTTTCATCATTGTAGAATCGTATTTTGAACCAGTATGAGCATTTTTGAAATATTCAAAAACAGGATTCATGAGCGACGCTCGATTGGTTGAAACTCGAAGGATTCTTTCGTCAAAATTTAATTCCACCATCTACCGACTTGTAATCATGCAACTGACACAACTAGAGAGCATTTCTCTTCGTGTCATTCGAGCCCTTTCGTCGAGATTTTCAAGTAGAAATTAATGTATTACTTCACCGAAGCAAACAGCACAGAACCTGATTCAGTTCTGCACCTCCACCAGTAACGGCCTGTAGGAACTGATAAGTAAATCAAACGGCATTCAGGCGGCCACGGAGCGCTATATTTCGTAACACCATCTACATCTGAATGCGGAGGTTAATTCAGTTTGTCGCTGTCGTGTGACGAATTGCAGTTCACCGAATGGCAGAGAAGGGGATACGAATCAAGCCGTATTGGAGAGGCCTATCGTCGACTGCCTTGAACGCTGAGGTGGAGGTAATACATGCAAATACGGGACGTATGACGAGGGAAAGCACATCACCGGGTCGTGAGTTTCGAATTCGCTCCCTTTTGTGTGTCCCGTTCATCAAGAGAAGGGGGGATTGTCGGTCAATTGGCATACAGTTGGAATCAAACGGCAGAGCGATTCGAAATTGTCATTGCCACTCGCAGTGGACCCGCGATGGAAAAGATCTGCCATGTGGATGGGCAGTAAACTTTCCTCGCACCATTACGTCCTGACGTTTGAATCAAGAGTTTATGTTTCTCCGTTTCATGGATTATTACAGAATACAAAACTACAAGATTCATCCCTCCCAGAGTACTATTATGTTTTTCAAACCTAACGTAGCTAATAATTCAATGTATGGCTCAACTTATTTTTTTTAAAAGCTGCAAATTATTACACAAAGGTTTATTTTTTCTCTGTACAGATCACTTGCCAGCAAAGAACACAGCTTTGCCATTGTCACTACCTACCAACTAATTTAACGCTTCATAATCGAGTATATTTAGATGAAATAGAAGCTTCACACTACATTCGAAGAAATAAAGAATTCAAATAAACGGTACCTATGGTTTCATCAATCAGATACTGAGGTTCATTTCTCCACTAGAAAAATTGAGGGGATTGCATAATTGTTCTTATTGACTTTCTTACGACAATATTTCAACTAGAGGAAAAGAGATTTTTTATTTAAAACTAAGTAGGCAGTTGAAATTAAAATTTTAGCACATTTAATAAATATTGAGCAAAAAAAGATGCCTACAGCACGCGGTGTTCCCAGGCGGTCACCCATCCAGGTACTAACCACGCCCGACTCATAGTCCAGTCAAATTAGCAGTTAGGGTTTGCATTAATTCCGGACAAAGCGAAACTTTTATGGGTGACTTGTGGGTGCCTATGGAACATGTTTTTAGTATATTCTACTAGATTCTCCTTGTGCTAACTTTTTGGTGCCCGAAAAACCGCGATTTTTCGGCACTTGTTTCAGTTTTTTGCCTATAACTCGTACACGATGCATCCTACGGAAAATTTTACTCTTTCCTTTATTAAACAGGATGAATTTCTGCGTCGAATGACCACCTGAAACGTTAAGATCGGTTCAGCCGTTTGGCCGAAATCGATCGTTGAAGTTTGGCGATTTTTCCCAAATTGGTTGAAAAATGGGTTACGCTCAAGTTTCAAGGCCTGTACATCAAAAACGGCGTATCCAACCAAAAAATGTCACATAATCAATGTTGTAGAGAATCAAATTTTGTGTAAGAAAAGCCTCCCCCCTCCCTCCCCCTCCCACCCGCCTCTACCAAATGATAGAATAACAAAACAACCTCTGAGTGATGAGTGTGTCAACGCCAAATATGAGTATTGACAACCGTGTCGCAATAAAAAAATGTCATACAACGTCTGTTGTTCAACCTAAGGCACTGAGGTACTTATAACACTAGGAAAGGCAAAAGAAAAAACATCTCCTAGATTCTCCTTGTGCTAACTTTCTGGTGCCCGAAAAACCGCGATTTTTTCGGCACTTGCTTCAGATTTTTGCCTATAACTCGTACACGATGCATCCTACGGAAAATTTTACTCAATCCTTTATTAAAGAGGATGAATTTCTGCGTCGAATAACCACCTGAAACGTTAATATCGGTTCAGCCGTTTGGCCGAAATCGATCGTTGAATTTTGCCGCTTTTTCCCAAATTGGTTGAAAAATGGGTTACGCTCAAGTTTCAAGGCCTGTACATCAAAAACGGCGTATCCAACCAAAAAATGTCACATAATCAAATATTTCTATCATCTTTTATCTCCCTCAACTCATATTTGGCGTTGACACACCCATCACTCAGAAGTTGTTTCGTTATTCTATCATTTGGTAGGGGCGGGTGGGAGGGGGGAGGAAGGGGGGATGCTTTTCTTACACAAAATTTGATTCTCTACAACTTTGATTATGTGACATTTTTTGGTTGGATACGCCGTTTTTGATGTACAGGCCTTGAAACTTGAGCGTAACCCATTTTTCAACCAATTTGGGAAAAAGCGGCAAAATTCAACGATCGATTTCGGCCAAACGGCTGAACCGATCTTAACGTTTCAGGTGGTCATTCGACGCAGAAATTTATCCTCTTTAATAAAGGATTGAGTAAAATTTTCCGTAGGATGCATCGTGTACGAGTTATAGGCGAAAATCTGAAACAAGTGCCGAAAAAATCGCGGTTTTTCGGGCACCAGAAAGTTAGCACAAGGAGAATCTAGGAGATGTTTTTTCTTTTGCCTTTCCTAGTGTTATAAGTACCTCAGTGCCTTAGGTTGAACAACAGACGTTGTATGACATTTTTTGATTGCGACACGGTTGTCAATACTCATATTTGGCGTTGACACACTCATCACTCAGAGGTTGTTTTGTTATTCTATCATTTGGTAGGGGCGGGTGGGAGGGGGAGGGAGGGGGGAGGCTTTTCTTACACAAAATTTGATTCTCTACAACATTGATTATGTGACATTTTTTGGTTGGATACGCCGTTTTTGATGTACAGGCCTTGAAACTTGAGCGCAACCCATTTTTCAACCAATTTGGGAAAAATCGCCAAACTTCAACGATCAATTTCGGCCAAACGGCTGAACCGATCTAAAAAATGAAGGTGGTCAGTCGACGCAGAAATTCATCCTGTTTAATAAAGGACTGAGTAAAATTTTCCGTAGGATGCATCGTGTACGAGTTATAGGCGAAAAACTGGAACAAGTGCCGAAAAATCGTGGTTTTTCGGGCACCAAAAAGTGAGCAAAAGGAGAATCTAGGAGATGTTTTTTCTTTTGCCTTTTCTATTATTATAAGTACTTCAGTGCCTTAGGTCGAACAACAGACGTTTCACTTTGATTATATGACATTTTTTGATTGCAACACCGTTTTCAATACTCATAATTTCGTTTACTCAGAAGTTGTTTTGTTATTCTATCATTTGGTAGGGGCGGGTGGGAGGGGGGAGGAAGGGGGGATGCTTTTCTTACACAAAATTTGATTCTCTACAACTTTGATTATGTGACATTTTTTGGTTGGATACGCCGTTTTTGATGTACAGGCCTTGAAACTTGAGCGTAACCCATTTTTCAACCAATTTGGGAAAAAGCGGCAAAATTCAACGATCGATTTCGGCCAAACGGCTGAACCGATCTTAACGTTTCAGGTGGTCATTCGACGCAGAAATTCATCCTGTTTAATAAAGGATTGAGTAACATTTTCCGTAGGATGCATCGTGTACGAGTTATAGGCGAAAAACTGAATCAAGTGCCGAAAAATCGCGGTTTTTCGGGCACCAAAAAGTTAGGACCAGGAGAATGTTTTTTCTTTCGCCTTTTCTAGTATTACAAGTACCTCAGTGCCTTAGTAAGTTGAACAACAGACGTTTCACTTTGATTATATGACATTTTTTGATTGCAACACCGTTTTCAATACTCATAATTTCGTTTACTCAGAAGTTGTTTCGTTATTCTATCATTTGGTAGGGGCGGGTGGGAGGGGGGGAGGAAGGGGGGATGCTTTTCTTACACAAAATTTGATTCTCTACAACTTTGATTATGTGACATTTTTTGGTTGGATACGCCGTTTTTGATGTACAGGCCTAGAAACTTGAGCGTAACCCATTTTTCAACCAATTTGGGAAAAAGCGGCAAAATTCAACGATCGATTTCGGCCAAACGGCTGAACCGATATTAACGTTTCAGGTGGTTATTCGACGCAGAAATTCATCCTCTTTAATAAAGGATTGAGTAAAATTTTCCGTAGGATGCATCGTGTACGAGTTATAGGCAAAAATCTGAAGCAAGTGCCGAAAAAATCGCGGTTTTTCGGGCACCAGAAAGTTAGCACAAGGAGAATCTAGGAGATGTTTTTTCTTTTGCCTTTCCTAGTGTTATAAGTACCTCAGTGCCTTAGGTTGAACAACAGACGTTGTATGACATTTTTTGATTGCGACACGGTTGTCAATACTCATATTTGGCGTTGACACACTCATCACTCAGAGGTTGTTTTGTTATTCTATCATTTGGTAGAGGCGGGTGGGAGGGGGAGGGAGGGGGGAGGCTTTTCTTACACAAAATTTGATTCTCTACAACATTGATTATGTGACATTTTTTGGTTGGATACGCCGTTTTTGATGTACAGGCCTTGAAACTTGAGCGTAACCCATTTTTCAACCAATTTGGGAAAAATCGCCAAACTTCAACGATCGATTTCGGCCAAACGGCTGAACCGATCTTAACGTTTCAGGTGGTCATTCGACGCAGAAATTCATCCTGTTTAATAAAAGAATGAGTAAAATTTTCCGTAGGATGCATCGTGTACGAGTTATACGCAAAAAACTGAAACAAGTGCCGAAAAATCGCGGTTTTTCGGGCACCAAAAAGTTAGCACAAGGAGAATATAGTAGAATATACTAAAAACATGTTCCATAGGCACCCACAAGTCACCCATAAAAGTTTCGCTTTGTCCGGAATTAATGCAAACCCCCCCCCCCCCCCTTTTTTTTGGCTAATTTGACTGGACTATCAACTTGATTTTGATGATCGGACGAGAACCAGTCTGTTCTGCGTAATATGGCCGTAGATGAGCTAAAGACGAATCCCACAGAAAATTTAGATCAGTGTTTGACAGTTACAATCCACCAGAACTCATAATAAAACCACCATTGCTGCTCAAAATGTTTTAAAAAAAACACTCGCCAGCAAAGAACACAGCTTTGCCATTGTCACTACCTAGCAACTAAGTTTTCGCTTAACAATCGAGTATATTTAGACAAAAAGCTTCACACTCCATTCGAAGAAATAAAGAATTCATATAGAATTCAAATTTAGAAATTTGATTACTGGTTGCTAAGGAAATAAATGGTAGCTAAGGACGCAAAACTGAGTTCAACTCGAAGAAACGAACTGCGATCGCATTTTGGTCGGCTGAAATTTGAACGGAGATCAGGCCTCTCTGATTTATCGCAAGTCCACCCCTTAAGTTGTCGTAGGGTGCGAACGATTTGTCCAACAGAGCTCCAGTTGGTCTCTAAAAATTATAGGTATTCAAATTATTTTTCAAATTGGTGAAAAAACGATACCTTCATTTTTAGAGTTTTAGAGCTAAAGCACTTTTGAAAATTTCAATCCTTAATTTTCACCCCTTAGAAGTGACTGACATCAACCAAAAGCTTCGCGGTACAACTAGACCCCAAATGGGACCCATACACCAAATTTCATTAAAATCGGTCCATGTTAACTGAGGAAAGTGTCAAATGCGGCGGACGGCCGGCAAACTTTTTATTCGATTTTCGGATTCCAAGTACCTTGAAACGTAAACCAACAAATTTTGAGGGGGTGTTAAATTTGTTTCTTGGTCGAATCCAAAGTTTTATTATTGAAAATAATAAATCAGAAATAGCACGATGGATACTTCCGTAAGTTGTCTATTTGCCTCAACTTCTCGAGGAATTTCCTTAGTGCTGCAAATTGGAAGCTCTAGTTGACATTTCTATTACAGGTAAAGAAGTTGAGAGTATTTCTGCGAGCGGATTACTAATTGTTAGCGGATTACTGCGCCCGCTAACAATTGTGACCCGTAACTTTAACCATTCGAGCTGAACAATATCGAAGTTGGTTCCATTGGAATGTCATTAGCATCTGCACGTGATGTGGAAATGGAAGCGGAAACAATGCAAAGTATTCAGGAACGGAGGGAGTTTGTGATCCATCGGTATTTTTAGTGAGTCCGTCAGGAAAATTCAACAATATGGTTCGGGTCTGAGGGATACTACTATACGAACATACCAGTTATTATCAATTACAAATTTTCGACGTTTTCATGTCTTTGCTTTGGCACATAAACTGAAAAATCGTCACGAAAACTAAGCAAGTCTTGCTCACGCGACCAATAAATAAAATAGACTCACTGTGTTGCGTAGAGAACAATCAACTGTTTTCTTAACAACCCGTCAAAACACACATGAAAATGTCCCAAAGTGTTGCAGACTCGTATGCATGCATTTATAATTACTTTAAAAACTTTAACAAAATCGTCTCATTGGTTTGAGATGAAAGAGATTTTACTTTTAGAATTTGTTTCCGAAGTTTTGCAGGATTACAAAAACTTTATCTCCAAATGACAGCTTACTATTTTGATAAAAAATTCAGGGTAATCCAAAAAGCGTAACGAACTTACTTTGAAGTCTCGCGGAAATTTCTCGCTGATATTTTGTGAGAATTTGTAAATATGTAGGTATTAGCCGTTGGCCCTTCCTTCGCTGGGCTAGGAGAATGATAGTATAGCGCACGTTAAACTGGATCTTGAGTCGAACTTGAGTTTTCTCGAAAAATGAGTCCTTCAAAGTTAAAATAAATAAGGTGTGGTTCACTTTCCTCCATGAAAAGCCAATTGAGGCAATATAATATTATGGGGTGTGCGCATGGGTCGAAAAACTGTTTATTGTTATTTTTAATCTAGACTAGACCTCAATCTGAGAATTTTGACTCCAACCACGACCTTCTAGCGTGAGAAGACCTTTTTCTATGATTTTTCAAAGTTTTGAATGCTTATGACATCACAGTGGGCTGGGGGGTCCCGCCCAGGCGGGAGGGGTTCGTGACGCCATAAACATTCGAAACTTTGAAAAATCATAGAAAAAGATCTACTCATCCAAAAAGAGATCGGCTGGTGTCAAAACTCTCAGGATGAGGTCTACTTTCGTTTAAAAATTAAAAAAAAAATTAGGCGCACCCCCCATTGAGTTGACTGGTCCTAACTAGATTTCTTAAAAACCCAAATGTATTAATATTAAACCGGTATAAAATCAAAATCATGTTCAATACTAATTGGACGTGAAGTGAACATACGGAAATCCTAATTAAACCCAAATTTATTAATAGTAAACCTGTAGAACAACGAAATCATGTTCAATATTAATGAGTCTTAATAAAGTTCTTTTAACACTGCTCCCGATATTTTGGGTTCTGATTCCCTCCTTTCAAACGCAATTTTGAAATTCCTGCAACGCAGTACGAAACTGTAAAACTTCAACAAGATCGGATGAAAAATTCGATTTCACGTTTGCGGATGCTCAGCGGCCACCGATAATCCGATCACAAAGAAACTTCACAAAGAAACTTTTCACAAAGAAACTTTCCCTCGGACTTTCCTGGTTGATCAACTTATAAATCTGCCTGCAAGAAGATCCCCCCCCCCCCATCCGTGATATCCCTGAACGCAAGTGTTATGCACCAAAATCTTATTATATAGGCTTGGAAATTTTCAGAGCAGAATGGGAAGCACCATCCAAAATTCGAATTTATTGGTAGATATTAGTAGATATTTCTGAATTATTTTCAAAATGTTTAAAATTATTGGGAAATTGGAAAAAATCTATTGAAATTGGAATACTTTATAATTATTCCTGAAGTTTTTTCCGAATCCACTGCAGATGATAACTTGAGACAAAAATCAGCGAAAATTTCAAATTTGAAATTTGAAAATTTGAATTTTGTTTATGTAACTAACGAGAAGACGAGTTCGATGGCTAGGAATTTTGGAGAACTCTAGGGCTGGTCTCACACAGGAACTCCATATATCATAAATCATCAACATTTGCACAAAATTGTATTTAAAGAAAAAAACTCGTCCGTCCGCCGTCTGCCGCACTTTTCTTAGCAACCATGGACCGATTTGGTCGAAATTTGGCACATGAACCACTTCTAAGGGGTGAACATTAAGGTTTAAAATTTTTAAGAGTGTCCTATCTCGAAAACTCTCGAAATAAAGGTACTTATCGTTTTTCCACTAAATTGAAATAGTATTGAATTTTTAGAAGTTTTTGAGGCCACCCGGAGCTCTGTAGGACAACCGTTCGCTCCCTACGAGAACTCAAGAGCCGGACTAACGATAAATCAGAAACACAAAAGAGGTCTAGTCTACGTTGAACTTTTAGCTAGCCAAAATGCGATCGCTGTTCGTTTCTTCGAGTTGTATTCAGTTTTGCGTCTTTATCAACCAGTAATCAAATTTCTAGATGAAGGAACCCCGACTCCCTATTTCTTCCAATCGAGTGTGTAGAGTTTATTTCTTCCAAATAAACTTGATAGTGAAGGTCCATCTGAAGGCAGTATGAGCAGTAGAAAAGTAGTACCTATGGTTGGTAGGTAAAAACATAATAAAAAATAGTGACAATGGCAAAGCTGTCATCTTTTGCAGACGAGTGATCTATAGAGAAAAATGATAAACCTTGTTAAATAATTGTCAGCGTTTTCTAGTGGGTAGGTATATTTGCAGGCACTGCACAATACATTCAGCTACCTCTTACCCACCCAGGTGCCATAACAATAATATTAAATATTGTACCAATACAAATTTTGTATTGATTTTATTTGCCTCCTGTAGAATTACCTATACAACCCCAGTGTGAATTATGTTTATAGTTGGGTGCTGTAATGCTGCATATTATTTTTCTTGTTTTACTTCGACTCGTCCACACAACATCGACACATACATGACATCCCTTTATAAGTACTGCGTCTGACCATAAACAAAAGAATGGGGTTAGCATTCTCATAAAAGATGGCTAACCAGTTTGATGATATCGTAAAAGAGAAAACAACCATTTCGGGTGTCGGTCACGGCTAGCCGCAACAGCCTTCCTCTAACTTGCCATTGTGAGCTCAGGTGAGAAATTTGCAGCGCCATCAAAGTTGGGACTTCTGTACTTTCCAAAGCTAGGTTGATTGATGTTTCGCGCACGTGACTCTTCTTGACTCCCCATCGATTCAGTAAAATAAACTTTGCCAACCCTTGTGTCTGAAACTACTGAAACTCTCCAACTAGGTGCCAACTACGAGGTAGTCAGAGTGGCCACGTTTTGAGTTTGAATCGGAATTTGCCTACCTTGGCGATGAACTACAATCTTCAGTCTCTCGTCTATTCTAACTTCAATATAGCCTTTGGCGTCGGTGCTCACAATCTAGTTATCTGCAGGGAACCACCCACTCATTCAAATAGTCGTATCTTTGAGACGAAAAACTCTACTCGTTTAATCAAGTTGAATAATATTCGTACTTCCCTTTTTTTGGGGGAGGGGGGGAGGTTGTTTTTTGTTTTGTATACTAAAAAACAATGTTATGTTGTTCACAGATGGGTGACCTATAGAGAAAAGTAACAAACTGTTGCGTAATAATTTTGGAATATGATATGAATTTGGAATATAGTGAAAAAGATAGAGTTTTTACTGAGCTACTGGATACTACGTGGAGCAATACAGCGAGTATGGGGCAACTGTGTTATGTGGAAGTTGAAGTGGACCAATTAGGACTTCATGTGAGTTCATTCACCGATGTTGGTTTGGGGTACTTTGGGCCGATAACTACTATAATAGGACGTCGAAGTCTATGTATGCCTTCCAACTCGATTAGTGCATCTCTATAATTGCAAGAACTACAATTACGGCCATCAGGCATTTTGTGGTCAGGAGAGGCCATCCAAAGAAGATCTTTCCATACAATAGGACGAATTTTAGCGGAGCTGCCAGAGAGTTACTGCGAACAGAATGGAACCAGAGCCCAATACGGTCATCATTGGCAGAGGAGGGTTCTACATCCCAGTCATTCCCGCACTTGGGTGGATGCTGGAAACGGTTGATTAGGAATGTGGAGTCCTCAATGGAAGTGATTCTTCACAAGAAGGTAGAGTGATTGTCGAATAGCTTACCATCACAGTCGGATTATCACAGAAGATAATCTGAAACGCCGTCACTGAAGCTTATGGTACCACCTAATCAGGATAATGTGTGCTTGAGGCAGGCATGGAGACAGATCAGCAGTTGGCTGATCAGTTCTGGAAGCGATGGTTCCCTGCCAACACTGGCACGTACAAATTTCGAAGGCTCAAGACATCAAGGTGGTGCTGAATTGGTCACACAATTTTCAATTGCGCATGACAAACCCTCCTTGAGCTAAAATCTTTTAAGAACATTTTGGATTCATCCTCAAGAAGCATACAATCCACATAGTCGTCCAAGTAGTGTTTCTTGGTTATTTATTGGAAGCTTCGCGAAATTCTCTGCTGAATTCTCCTGAATCCTTAGACTTAATTTCGTGGGCAGCGTAGAGCAAACATTTATAAGTAGTGGTGTCGAAACCCGAGATAGTTATGTTTCACATCACTAGGGTCGTACGAGAAGTAGCAAAACTTTTGGAAAGAAAACAGTTCGATCAAATACTACGTAATATACTACACGTATTAAGCTTGAAATGTTATAATTTTGAGAACCATTCGACCTTAAATCCTCTAAATGAAGGACCAATTCAACCAATTCTTGGGGTGAAAAAACCGAAATTTTGTACCCATTTCTATTTTTTTAATAAGTAGGTAGTTGTTGCAGTCTAAATTAAATCCTACTTCTCGCTCCATGGAGGAAGAAGTTTCCGTCGATTCCTTCCTGAGAATGTAGAAAAACCTGGAGAGGACTGTACAGTAAATCCTGGATCTTCGAGGCGAGTATTGATCGATGCGTACTAGGCCCATCGGTAACCGAGGGCCGACCATTAGTCAGGTGACAACCTAGCGGGAAATACACTTGGTGTCCCCTGGAGCGTGAGCTGCCAGGAATGGTGATGGGATCATGGGAGGATCTTCCCTGCCTGGCCCTCGCTCTCAATCGCTTCCCAATAAATAAAATACTCTTGCTGTTCTTGGTACCGGATGGGGGTAAAGGGGTCTTATCTCACGGAGCCAGACCATTACCTCGAAAGATCTGGGGTGCCTTCCCGAGAGAGGGGGATCCTACGACGTTTTCGAGCCGTGACACAACGTATTGAGGAAATCATACAGTTCAAGCCGAGTAGGATTATTTGATGATTTCTTTTGACTCGATCACTAGCCAGTGGTTCATGCATGAAAACGCACGGTTTTGGACAGCCTCACAAGGCAAAAGTTGAAAAATTACTTGAAAAGGAAATCAAAAAGAGAAAATTTACGTATTTCCTTAAAAACTTTTTCCTTAAAAACATACTTTTATTACTACCCCAGCTGTTTGTTCTATACCATCCCAGATCTGGGGATGGCAACGATATATCGATATATTACGTTTGAAATATCGATATATAGAACCGACATTATCAGTCAATATCGATATATTTACCGATATATCGTGACTTGTTTTCAACAAGTAAAAATCAAATATTAAAATGAATAGATGAGAAGAGGCGCCTACACCTGCGTACAAAATTCCAAATTTTGTAGGTACCTACCTACGTGATGGATTGATTTCAGACTGATGAGCTCCAACATGATGGTTTACACTTCAGTGGCGCTCAAGTCTCAATATTATTTGATTTGAGCCAAAATTAATGGAGGTGCGTCCAGATTAAATCTACCTAATACTTGTGTAAGTTGAAGCAATTTATAAATTAATGAAACATGGCTAAGGCGAGGGTATCTATGACTTTTTATATTATGTTTCAGGACCCCTGAGGGTAGTTTAGCCCCAAATTTGCAACCCCAAAAACCCTTTGCTACTGACGTAGTGATCTAACAACCATGACATTTTCGCACTTTTTCAACTAGGTAGGTATGATAATTTCGATAATTCATACCCAGTAACTTTTTAATTCAGGTTAAATACTCGTACTTACTTCAACCGTTTTTCTCAGTATATCATCCGATAAGTCGAGTATATCGATATATTTCTCTATATTCATAGCTGAGTTACTTGTATCAATTACTGAATTCATATGCTTTGTCAATGCTGACGTCGTGACACATGGATCGCATCGGACCTCCCCTTTCTGAGGGTTTCGCGTCATGTGATGGCCGAGTACACATCGTGTCTGTGAATAGCATTAGTTTTTGACGGTATAGAGACATCAAAAGTGCGTGAGAATTGCCATAAATGTGCGTGCAGGCGAGGAGACTCGGGTGGTGACATTGGATATACAAGAAACGGAAGATAAGTATCCTAGTTTCGACATTTCCGAATGACAATTTGTAGTGTTTGAAAAGTTGATAGATTGGAGGAACCGTGAGGAGACAGAAGAGTAACGGGAGTGGTGGAGCGGGGAAGGAAACCGCACATGCGTAAAGAGCAAGTAAGTACTCCCACCGTGCGTGATTACTAATCCCACTCCAATCAGTAAGTAGTCGGGAGAGGGAACTACAGAGTCCACCAAAGCTGCGCCGGGCAATCAGTGGCTCAGGAAACGTTAGTGGGATTGTATAGATCGAAAGCGAAAAGAGCAAAAGACTACGTGATTGCGACACTAACGAATACTGAAACACTGAAAATCAAACCTTCGATTACATGTCCAAGAAATTGGAACCACATTCAGGAAGTAAACGAGAAAGAATACCTGAGGAGGAAGAACGTGAGTCCAAACGAACAAATAAAATGAACTTCACAATGGAGGAGCTGTTGATGAGAATGGGAGCGCTGATGGATGAAAAAATAGACCCTATAAAGGAACGAATTAAGAATCTAGCAACCAAGGAAGACATATTGAGAATTCAACAGGAAAATAACGAACTGAGAGAGGAAAACGAGTTGAGAAAAGCAGAAATTGAAAAACTAAACAAAGAAATAAAAGCACGAAATAATGAAATTTGTCAGTTGCAGAATGAAATAAGAAGAAATAATATAATTCTGGGAGGGCTGGCGACAACGGAAGGCAGGAATGTGAAAGAGCAAGTGACTGAATTTTTCCAAAGCTCATTGGGATTTGAAACAGGGTCGCTAACGATTGTGTCGGCAAGGATCCTGAGAGGAAGAGGAGACGCTATTAAGCCCATTCTTGTAACACTATTGGGACAGGATGACAAGGATGCCATTTTCCAGCGAGCACCAGCACTGAAAAACACCGGCTTTTGGATTAGTTCCGATTATACATATGAAATACGCGAGAAAAGGCGACACCTGCAATCGATCCGGAAAATATTGATGAAATCTACTCAAGGGCAAAATATCAGAGTTTCTTTCGACAAATTATGGGTTGGCAAGGAGGTTTTCAATTGGGATCAAGAAAAAAGACTGTTACATCGTCAAGGATGCGGATTCGCTAAAATCCGAGAAATGCTGGGAGTGAACGTGGAGGAAAAACTGAGAGAACTGGAAGCAGGAAGTGCAGAGAACTTCGAAGGAGCAGGGAGAATGGAGGCCCTAACTTCATGACATGAGGGGAAGAACACCCTGACCAGCAGCCCCAGGTACGAAGAAAAGAACGTCAAAATTCTAGCCTTAAATGTGTGTGGTCTAAGGAAAAAAATGAATGATAGCCAATTTATAAGTTTTGTGATAGAATATGATGTTTTTATGCTATATGAAACGTTTTTGGTGGAAACAGAGATAGAAGAGATTAGGAATACATTTGATAAATTCGTGTTAAGCTGGGAACCAGCGGTCAGATATAGTATCCAGGGCAGACCTAGTGAGGGAAGACTTTTGGGGATCAAAAAACAAATATTCGGAAGCATGATGACTTTTGACACAATAGGAAATATGGGAATTATAAAATCATAGCAGAAGGAAATGAAATCACAATACTGCCAATCTACCTGAATTGCAATAACTGGGAGAACAAGTTTGAAAACCTAAAATATGTAATAGAGGAAAACTGTGAAAAAAAACTAATAATAGTTGGTGACACAAATGCTAGGATAGGACTTTTACAATATATACCAAAGGACCCGTACAGCCACATCATCACGACCAAAGGAGATAGGAAATCTAAAGATAAAGTTATCGATACAAGAGGAAGGAAGCTGGTGAAATTGTTTGATGAGAATGAATTAATTATACTGAATGGTAGAATGGAGGGTGATAGGGAGGGGGGAATATACTTTTGTGGATAGGAAGGGGTGCTCGGTCATTGATGTAGTGGCGGTGTCGGGAGAGGTGATGGAAAGGGTTCGGACATTTGAAATAGTGCCGGAACTGTTCTCCGACCACCTACCAGTATCATTTACGATTTCTCTAAGATCAGATAACAGAAACATGAAAACTAGCGCACTACTACCAAAGCTGGTGTGGACAGACAAAGATTCGAAATGGTACGTTCCCAAAATCACAAATCGGGTAAAGGCAATGGGAGAACATTGGGTTGATGTACAATGCGAATATGAGACAATCATTCTAAGTATTAGACATGCGGCGGAACTGGGGGATAAAATGCCAAATCCAAACAAACCAGCATTCAACAAACCATGGTATGACTTTACCTGCAGGAAAGCGAGAAAGACAAGCATGGAACATTTGAAATTATTCAGAAAACATAATCACGCAGAATATAAGGAAAAATATATGAGGTCCAATGAGGAGTACAAAAAAATATGCAGGGCGAAGGAAAATGAGTACTACAAGGAGGTAGATGTTGAATTGGGCACAGTAAGTGACTCAAAAACTTTCTGGAAGTTGGTCAACAGAATTAGGGGTAAATCCAAATTTCTAATGCCACAAATGTCGATAACAGTACTGGTGGAACACTTTCAAAAACTATTAAATCCTCGCATTGATATGACAATGTATTTTGCGGCCCCTTACATAGTGGAAGAAGAGCTAGATATGGAATTCACCATGCAGGAACTAGATTAACATCATCGAAAATTTGAAAAAGAATAAGGCGCCGGGGCCAGATAGGGTGACAAACGAGTTTTTCATGAACGCACCGAAAATTGTTAAAACAAGACTGTTGAAGACCTATAATGCAATGTATAAGGCGGGAACAGCTCCGGAGTCTTTCAGGGTTGCTATATTATTCCCAATTCATAAAAGAGGGGATACAATGGACCCAGCAAACTTCCGTGGACTAGCTTTCATGAACACAGGTGCCAAGATATTCGCAGGACTCCTCCTAGGGCGGCTTGCGGGATGGGTGGAAAGTAGAGGGATTCTCACAGAGGCACAAGCGGGGTTCAGAGCGGGATACTCGACAATGGATAATCTTTTTAGTATCACCAACATAGTAAAATTAAGAGAAAAACAAAACAAAAAGACGTACGTTTTCTTTATTGATATAAAGGCTGCATATGACCATATTTCACGGAGTGCCTTATTTTACAAGCTGTATGGCTATGGGGTTTCCACAAGGATGGTCAAAATGCTGGAGAATTTATATCGTGGGACAAGGATGGGCGTATGGACCGAAGAGGGAATAGCAGAGTATTTTGAAACGGAAGTAGGGCTGAAACAAGGGTGCTTGTTAAGTCCACTGGCCTTCTCACTGTTCATCAACGACTTACCGGAGTGCCTAGGAGGTGGGGTGAAAATTGGAGAAGCAGTAATAAAAACGTTAATGTATGCGGATGACATTGCCTTGATAGCGAATAGCCCTGGGTCCCTACAAGGAATGATAAATGATCTGGCGCAGTATTTGGACAAGTGGAACCTCACCCTAAGCCAGGAGAAATCTCAAATTATGATTTTTGGAAAAGGAGGAGGGAGACCGGCAAAAAATGAGAAATGGAGCTACCTAGGGCAATCAGTTGAAATCACCAAACAATACAAATATCTGGGAATAACCCTAACTCCGCGACTAGATCTAGGACCACATTTCAACAAAAAGGTAGTGGAAGCAAAACATGGTATGGGTATGGTATGGGGAACACTCATCAGAAAACGCCGAGTCCCACTAAATGTCAAGCACCGAGTGTATGAGGCAACCACGCGAGCGATGGTGTGTTATGGTGCACAAATTTGGGGCTACGAAAAACACGACCAAGTTGAAGCACTACAAAGATACTATTTGAAAAAAATACTTGCCCTCCCCCGAAACACCCCCAATTACGCGTTGTACTCAGAAAGTGGTTTCGAGCTCCTCTATTTCTACGCTCTGCAGCTACAAGTGGATTATACCGCAAAAGTAATGACATACCCGGAGAAAAAGATTTGCGTGGATAGTCGCAAAAAATGTAATAGAGGAAAGGGTAGCATGGTACAAAGAATACGAGGAATTGGCCGGGCGGGTGGGCATGACTATTGAAAGAAATGGGTGGGAAAGAACAATGAATAAAGTGATTGAGAAAGCGAGATCGAAGTGGCGAGTGGAGCTGGAAAATGAGGCGAAAACTTCAGCACACCATCAGCTTTACGCAAGACTGGATAGAGGGCAGAATGGAGGATTGGAGTACAGGAACTTGGATGACATATATAAAATTAGAATGATAGCAAGGGCCCGAACAGAAATGCTCACGGTTAACTACAGATGGTGGAGAGACGGGCAAGTGAACAAATGCTCAATGTGTAACCGCCAAGAAGAGGAAACGTCATTCCATTTCCTTGCCATATGCCCGATTTTGAGGGAGTTTAGGGTGCGATATTTGGGTAAGGGGTCAATCACGGAAGGAGAGATAATAGAATTGTTGAATGGTAACGGCAAATTGGAAAACCTTGTAAAATACATAAGAGAAGCAAGTAAATACAGACAATTTCTGGTTAATGAATTTAACTATACATAATTTATTTATTAGTTTGTATTGTAGTATATTGTATACTAATAACCTATAATTAGTTTGTACGAAAAAAGAGAATAAAATAAAGAAAGCACATTAGTTATATATAAACGATACATAAACATATAAACAGGCATGATATAAAAAATAAACAGCGAATACCCCCTGCGACGGATTGTATCCAGCAGTATAAGCCATGACTAAGTTAGGATAAGTAAGCAGAAAATGAAGCATGCGGCAAAGCGTTAAGATCTAGGATTAAGTGATAGGTACAACTAAAATATTTGTAATTAATACTGATGTTCAAATAGCCAATAATAACTCTGTATTCTATAAAAATGTGAAATTACATGCAACATGAAATTAATTAATCAAATCCTTCTAATGTATGTTTTGATAAATAAATGCTTTAACTCTCTCTCTCTCTCTCTCTCTCTCTCGATATATTTCTTCCAAAATTATATTAGCAATGTTCCAATTCACCTACCTACTTACTATAATAAGATTTTCCAAAGTAGATCTTCGGATATATTTCACACGATTTGCCATCCCTACATACCTTGCAACGTAAACCATCAAACTTTTGAGAGGATTAAATGCTAACTTCAAAGAGTTTTTCCAAGTAAATCTTCCGATATGTCGATTATATCGATAAATTTCTTCCAAAATTATGTTTGTATTGCTTTAAAACGTTTTAACTCACGTTTCTACTTCAGCAAGTTTTCCAAGTTAGATCTTCCAATATATCTAAATATTGATAATATCGATATTTAGAAAAATATATTAGGTATATTTTCTCCGATATATTCTAGGTATCGATATTTCATTGACGATATACATGATTTGATCAGTATATTGATATATTTCATTCAATATGTCATCCCTACCCAGATCCCATACAGTTTATATTCGAGTCAACAAGCCAACGATCAAAGACAACCGACCCGCAAAATTTTTTCACGTATCGGGGTATTTCATTTTTCAATAACATGCAGAAAGAAAACAGGATAAACCTTCTTTAAATCTTGGAAAAATGGCCAAATAAAATCAAATGGAACTTGAACAATATGTTATGAATACTTTTTTGGCCAGTCCGCATGCAGGTAGTATATAAACAACAAATTAATAAAAGTGAATTAAAGAAAAGTGAATAAATAAATTACAAAAATATAACTCATTCTGGGCAGGTGCCCATATGGAGAATTAATTTCCATAAGTTTAGATTATTAAAGTGTGTCAGAAGCGTTATATGTTATTTTATGTTAGTAATTATATTGTATATATATACATACATACAACAAAACATTATTATGTAATAGAAGTTTACAATATAAAACTGTATATCAATAATAACAACATTATACTGACAATAACATGTTATATAATAACATATAACATATTATATTATGTTAAAATTATATATTATTATTATAATTTATATCCTTTTCCGTAATTTTTGGATGGAAATAAATAAATATAATTCCTCTCCTGCTCTCTTTCTTTGATCGTTGTAAGGGAGAAACAGTATCCCTTGTGGAACGTAATTCTATTCTCAATTGTACGACAATGAATAGCTCTCCACCCTCCGCGGTTTCACGAATTTTTCATCTGTTTTGACTGAAAAAAAATCAAAAACCCTGTACTTTTCATTAGCTAAAAAGTCCGGTCCAAAGGTTCATGTCCCTTTGTTATTTTCTCCAGAGTTGAACAACCACTAAAAGGGATTGGTCGTATCAGACCTAGTGAAAAGGGGGGCGTTGTTAGGTATGCACATTCAGAGCACATAGACTGTAAACATGAGGCACATATCCAAGGAAACCCTTTTAGGAGACCCTTTTCAACGGAGCTCCTCAGATTTGTTGCTTTCAGCCCCCCCCCCCCCCCCACAACGACTCTCTCGCAGCCTTTTCGCTTTGTCTGCAATACAATTAACCCCCAGTGAATCTCAAGGGATTATCACTTAATTTCAGTGGAGAGATTCCCCAGCTTAGATGACCCATACGTCGTTGAAAGAGGTCTGGCGAATTCATTTGCTATTCAGCGAAGGCAAGCGGGTTTAATGATGCACAGTAGTTAGTTTCTAGAACCCCGAGTTAATTCAAACTTTCGCACTTTGGGGCGCTATCAACGAACAGCTTTGATATAACCGGAGCAAAACGTATAGTTCTGAGGACTATAAACAGCTCTACTCTCCAAATTGTGCTGGACTACAAAGACTGTACTTCAATTGCTTCATATCTCACGATACAACAAGTTCCACATTGTGGGCTGTAGGCTCGTGCACATGAAAGAAAATCTTTCTCTACTTCCGAATATGAAAACCATCTGGTGATGAGTTCCCACTATTTCTCTAACTATGTAGTATACTAGTATACCTTACCAAGTTAGTGTCTTAACCTTCAATTTCCCACTAGTTCAAAAAATTTGTTTTTTCGGATTTAAAAAAATTAAATTTAGATGCATTTTTACAAATCCATACAATATTTGAGCAGAAGGTAACCTGAAAGGCCCTATTACAGTCTGTCAGCTCAAAAATGTCTATCCAAAGGCCACAGCGCTATCTGCTTATAAATTTGTCTATAAAACCTTTATTCGACATTTGTCAAAAGACGGTCAAAGACTTTGTCAAAAGACTTTTTCTCAAATTAGAGATTTTGTCAAAAGACTTTGTCAATTTAGCTAAGAAGCTATTTCCGAAGAGTTTAAAACTTTGTCAAAAGACGGTCAAAGACTTTGTCAAAAGACTTTTTCTCAAATTAGAGATTTTGTCAAAAGACGGTCAGACTTTGTCAAAAGACTTGAAACTCAACTTTGTCCTAAGCTAGCGCTCAGCCTGAAAAGGCTAGTTGCACACGCTTAGCTGAAGAGATCCGAAAGATCGAAACGAAGTACCAAACTTAACTATCCATTGAAAACTGGAATTTGAAACTTTGCGACAACCCAAAAGCATCTTGATGCAGAAGGGGCAGTCAAACATTTGTTTCAGTGATAATGGGATTTTGGTAAACCGTTTTCGTCCATTTTTTCAGGCTGAGCGCTAGCTTAGGACAAAGTTGAGTTTCAAGTCTTTTGAAAAAGTCTGACCGTCTTTTGACAAAATCTCTAATTTGAGAAAAAGTCTTTTGACAAAGTCTTTGACCGTCTTTTGACATTGTCTATAAACCCTGTTTTTCCATCAATTTAAGATAGTATTGAATTTTCAGAATTTTTAAAGACCAAGTGGAGCCCTGTAGGACAACCTGTTAGCTCCCTACGACAATTTAAGGGTTGGACTTACGATAATCAGAAACACGAGTGTGAATCACAAAAATGGCCTAATCCCCGTTCAGATTTTAGCTGACCGAAATGCGATCGCTGTTTTTCTTCATGTTGGTTGGTGGTAACAATGGCAAAGCCAAGTTCTTTGCAGACGAGTGATCTATATAGAAAAATAATAAATCTTTGTGTAATAATCTGCACAGTTCTTTGAATCACGAAGCTCTCTTCTCTGTGGTTCTCACCCTTCAAAACAAAGTCCAACTATGTTCAAGTAAGACGTGCGAGTAGGTGAAAACGAAATAAACCACTCGGAATGTAGATGAACGCTCGACCGACTCCTGCCTTGCCTTTTCTTCCCGTGTAGTTTTGACAGAAGAGATTGATGGATGGGTTTCCCCTCACTTACTAAAACTACTTGACTTCATCTTCAATCATACGGCGCCAGGAGCCAAGAGCAGAGGGGATGAAAGGCTCGGAGCCACTCTGTCGCCTCATCTACGTGCGACATTGATGAGTTTCTCAATGTTCTTGTTAGGTAGTCACCATGAAGCTATTGACTTGCACTTCCACCTGACTTGTTCGATTGGACCTCTCCTGGATTTCCGTAAATGGAATTTCTCATAGTAAAGTACTTGATTAAGTTTGAAACTTGTTCATTGAAATGAACTGAGAAATGTCTAAACGTGGTCGAGGTCTGATAAACCTCCCTTGCGTGATGAAGAGACAATAAAGTTCTAGCTGACTTCCGTGCAAAACGGTTTTAGAGTAATCGAAGATTGAAGTTGATTAATCAACCCATTTTGTATAGAATCAAACAATCCATTTTGTATAGAATAGAATAATAATAATGAATAAAAATTAAAAGTCCACTTTATACGATATTCCACTGACAATATTGAATGTCATATAGATTCCTTTACGAATGTAATGCAATAATTATTGCAATAATACGAATTTAATGCAATAATTATTGCAATAATTATTGCATTACATTCGTAAAGGAATCCATATGACATTCAATATTGTCAGTGGAATATCGTATAAAGTGGACTTTTTATTTTTATTCATTATTATTATTATATTCTATACAAAATGGATTGACTCGAATTAAAAGAATCTAACTCAATTATCAGTATTTCGGAAAACGACTTAATTTTGGAAACAGAAGATTCTCAACTATGCAGAAGCTACGAAAACTAACAATGCAGACGTGTCAAACAGAGTGAATAATTCCTTGATTAGGTAATTCCCGAAGGGTGTCGGAGCCTGCAAAGTAAATGGGCTAGCGTCATTTCTGAGAGAATTACTAGAGAATTCCGAGAGATGGCTTTTCGGATAACGCTTCTGTAATTTTCATTCGAAAAGGAAGCCATTTACAAGTCAAATGCGGAAGTTCTATTATCAAACTAACGTTTAGTGTTGGGTGCATTAGGGTCTAAGTGCTGCTTCTGCCTAATGCCCCGTACAGGACAAGGCGGCAGCGTGGCCTTCTGAGTTATGAGTTCTGTAATGCGGTATAACGGAGTTTTTTTTCTCATAGCCGCAAAGTATAAAATCCAGCTTGAATGGGAAAATTCGTTGAGTGCCAATATAATAGTGGGTCTATGGCGCAGTTACTGACTCTTAGATATTTTAGAACGATGGAGTCTACGAATTTCAGAATGTTAGAGAGGTGTGCATTGAGGAACATGATTATCAAAAATTGATGATCAATATTGATGAACAAATATCAAGCAAAGTATTGTTTTTATTTAACGAGTGTATGGCTCTATTCTATAGAATTTTTAGCATGGAACATGCTTTAGCCATCACCTAATTGGGCAAAAACGTGACGAAACAGTGGAACGTAAGTAGCGCGGGATTTTGTTATGATTTTCACTTACAACCGACCCGTTTGTAAGGAAATGTATTGCCGTTGGTTTTCATCCCACAAAAATCGTTCGCCACTCTTGAAAAGCCCTCAATTTATGCGTATTATATATTGCCAAAACAGCTGTAAATATGGCCAAAACCGAGGTATACATCTGATTTAAAATAAATGTAAACAACATTCACGGTAAAAACCAACATATAATTAGTGGATTATATTGAGGTTGTTGGTTGGCTTGGATTACGAATGTAATCAAAGAATCTTGAAACCTAGAAGAAATTTTGTTATGAACGCGGGCTTTTAGTTGTGATCACTGAGTACTGGAGACAAGTTAACAGAGGAGAAAGCTAATGTTAAAAGGGCGTGCAAGCATTTTTGGGGCTGCCTCAGTTGCGCCATCTACTTTCAGTTAAGGAACTACTTACAGCATGAATGAATGAGCGAATAAAGTACACAAAATAATAACACTAAATAGTGTGCCTTAGTGTACAATTGCTTTATAGTGTAACTAGCTGAAAAACCTACTAAAAGCAGGCAAAAGCGATTCCTCCGACTCCTCCCACCCAGCTCCTCTCGCCTCCGACCACAGAGTACTGGAGACAAGTTAACAGAGGAGAAAGCTAATGTGAAAATGGCGTGCAAGCATTCTTGAGGCTGCCTCAGTTGCGCCATCTACTTTCAGCTAAGGAACTACTACGGAAACTGAAGTGGTGGGGGGAGGCCACACTCTTCATGCCGCTTCTTTTCAAGTCCTTTTGAATGACCAGAAATTGATAATTTTTCATTTCATCATCATTTAGATTTGCAAGAAGTACTATGAGAAAACCAATCGAGGCACAACACAACACTTGCCTTTACAATAATTGTAAAGGCAATTATTGTTGTTGTCCCTCTTGCCAGTAGTTCGAATGTTCAATCGACAACTGGCACCCATAGTAACGTTTGAAACCCAGTATATTATCGAAAATCGCTCGAATTTTTCATACATATCGAGAATATAACTAAATGTTATCAAATTAATTACTTGGATGCGACTGGTAATGCACCAAGGAGAAATGACTTGTTGTGATGATGTTGAGAGAACGCCATCATGAACGCTCTCTGTTGCAGTCCGCTACAACTATGCCCTGGAGCTCCACCAATCAGAACGCTTCTGGGGCTCCCAACTTTAGCGTTCAGCCCAGTGGTTGTGATGTGTTCTTCGACCCAATATAATCATAATTTACCGATATATTATAATTATAATATTATATTATACTTATAATATTCGATATAACAATAAGAATACCTTTGGGACATCGAGAGGTGAATTACAACAACAAACAAATTCCTAGTAAAAGGAAACAGCAAACAAACAAATCAAGGCTAAAGCAAGTTCCATGTTTCTTGAATTTTAGCTAAGGCTCTATTTTCGTGCATTTTTTTTTACTTCACAAACGTGTCTTTTGAATATGTGATTTCTAGTTTTTTGATAACCCATTTTATAACTCATAGAATATTCCAGGGCTCTATTTTGTTCCTTCGTCTGGGCCTATTTGTTGCTGTTATTTACGATCAAGTCAAGTATTGTAAGAGACTGAAGTTCCTTTATAGGAATAAGCTACAACTTTTTTATTTCATTCCAAAATGTTTCGAAAAGTTCACATGTTTTCTTCATTTGACTGGTAATGTGATAACCAATTTTTTCAAAATTATTGTACGATAGGCTGAAAGTATGTATACATATATTTTTTTTGACACTAAAATTATAACAATGTTGTATTTAGTATATGTTGAGATACTATCTTGAAATTCTAAGGGCATGAATACATTGAAAAAGCCATAAAAATAACGAAAAAACTGCAGAAGACTGAGGCGACAGCTTGGCGCCCACGCGCCTGCTTGTTTGACGCCTAACAGCGCGCCCGAACGAAGGTCAAATTTAATTGTAGAATGTTTTTTGATTATGTCATTGGAAAGCTAAAATCTTTGCGCAGTTTTTGGTGATGAGGTACGTGAAACCCCATGGGGGAGAAAAACCCTAACAACCAAAAGAAAAAATTAGAAATTTTGTCAATTTGACAAAAATTACTCATCGACTTGATTTTTCACCCATCAGGACCCCGAAAATAGTTTTTTTTTGCACTATGAAGATGGGAAATTTCACACGGTAAATTAGGATAGTTATGGTAATTTTTGTGACATCAGGTCGAACACACAAAAAATCTTAAAATGGGAAAAACTTGGAAAATCAAGGGGTTAAAACAACTAAGAGACATGGGACACTTACTCACTTAAATTAGTTGTAGAATCGACTCCCGAAGTTTTTCGGTCCTTAACATGGGACACCCTGTATAAGGCGTTTCGACATTTAGTACTAAGTGTGGAGGGAGGAAGTATTTGAACGAAGAATGACTTGTTTCGTGATAAACTCTGCATACCATAATTTATATCGCTTGAAGACAAAACCAAGTAGAACCGTTTATGGCATCGGTCAACCGTCACTGATCAGGTTAAAAGAATTTATACTGGCGTTCATGTTTTATTCAGAGTTCCCCGCCTCTTCCCTACAGCCTGAGCCCCACGACCGTAAACAAATGTAAATAAAGTCCGCATTTATAAACGGGTTGGAGAAAATTAACTGAAAATCAAAGTTGTGAATATTCAGTGGTGTCGATGGGGTAACTCGGTACTGGTCGGTGAAGAAAATCTCCTCCAGAGCGACGGTCGTTAGCTCGGAAATACCAGTAAACGTTGCACCTCTAGCAGTTACGTTTAGACTTTCACGTTTCGAAAGGTTACGTTTAAGATGAGCGACCTTCCGAAAATCCGCCCGCCTCAGGGGGTCTGGTCGAGGCAGGAAGTACGGAAGGCTCAACGTTTAATTCAGTTAACCCTGGGGTCTGGGTCTTTTCAAAAGCGGCTTAGTGTTAGGCGGCGGCCTAATTTTGAAGACTTTTTTCACCCTCCTAACCTAAACGTTTTTCTCCCTTTGCGTTCTTCAAAGATTGTGGAGAGATTTGGCATTCCTTATTCCATCGCAAGTTTCGCCGTCTCACCGCATTTATTTTATTTTCATAGCAGTTTTCAAGCTTTCAATTAACAGTCATGACAATTACTGAACGTTTTGCATCCTCACTACTTTAACTGGTTTCAAGGTAACTGGAACTAAGAAAAGAAAAAATTCAGCTCGATAAAATCCTTTATGGGCAGAACAGAAAATTTTGTCACCTCTTCAGCTAACTTGGTAGACTCAGGAGCAAAAAAAAAAAAAAAAAAAAAAAGTTTATTTATTATTCAGTTTTCTCCTGCTTCTGAGTCTACCAAGTTAGCGGAAACTTTGTTTTCACTTTTCAAGGTTGAAAAAAAAGTTCTCCAAAATCAAAATTTTCCCTCGCATTTTACGTTTCAGGTCTTCCTGTCTGTCTGTCATGAAATCCTTGCCACAGCCATAACGTTTACAATTCTCGCCCGATTTCGATGACATTTTCAGGGATTGTGCGGGTTGGCGTGTACATGGTCCCCTATGAAAATCATCGCCCCCAGACTGATAGCAGCCACTGCGCCTGTGCAAATACTGGCGCTACGAGTGGCCAGAGCGAAAAACTGTTAGCGCCAATCGCTCGGGCGCGAAATTTTGAATAAGAAACCGTCCTCATGTCATTTCGCCAATATGTCGGATGTTCTATGCTGGGCTTCGAACGACGATATTTCCTTGTAACAGCCATAACTTCTACATTTTCCAACAAAGTTCAAAGATTGTGCCGGTTGACATGTAGAGTCCTCTATGAGCGTAGTGGAAGGTATTTAGAGATTGATGTTTTGAGATTAACTACTACGCATCGGATCATCTATACAATCGAGTTATGGATACGAGGAAACTATGTGCCACACCCACTTGGCAGAATTTTTTGACATTTTCATGTCTTTGCTTTGGCACATAAACTGAAAAATCGTCACGAAAACTAAGCAAGTCTTGCTCACGCGACCAATAAATAAATAAAATAGACTCACTGTGTTGCGTAGAGAACAATCAACTGTTTTCTTATTTTGATGCTTGGATACACGAACTAACAACCTTACTTCACTACCTTGTTGTGTAGTGGTTGACATGAAAATGTCCCAATGTGTTGCAGACTCGTATGCAAGCATTGCATTTCAAATGGGGCTCCCGTTTGGAGTTGTACTTTCAACTTATGCGGTTTTCCATTGTTACTGTCAGTGTGTATTAAATACACAATTTTGTGTATTAAATACACAATTAAAACAAATTTTGTGTCATCAGTGTTTCGGCGATGTAGCTTTGAAGTTTTCCTTCATTTGGCATTAGCCTGGGGCCATAGCCATGAAGCGTTTATTTAAAAAATAAATCCAATCTCTCCAATCTTTTTAAAAAAATGAATAAATAAATATAAATACGTTAAAAAATTTCACATTTTTAGAGGAAATCACATTTTTACATCTTTTTTTTTTTTTTTTTTTTTTAAATGAAAATACATAATTCTTTGTAGACTCGTTGTGACCTCGAATGAACTATCTGATCATAATGGACTGGATTATCCAGATACTGGGCCACTGAACCCAGCATAGCCTGTCTCATTTTTCCTTTTGGTTTTTTTTTGTTTTGTTTAGGAAACTACTTTATTCACACTATCTTTCATCAATAGAGTGACTGTAAAGTTGAAGAATTCTTCTTCTCAGTGCTCATCTCTCCGTTAGTATGGCGATGGCGAGATTACCGTCTCGCTTGGTATCGCACGCTGGGGAGAACACTGGTAGGTACATCTTCAAAAATGTTATATAACATTAGATGTACGCTAAACATAGAATGGCTTCAACAATGTACTGCAGATTCAGTGATTACAAACGAGAAATGTAGTAGAGGGAGATAGGTAGCGCTTTCTCTCTCTCACACACACTCTTCCTCTCTCTTTATCTCTCTCTCTCTCTTTCTCTCTCTCTCTCTCTCTCTCCCTCTCTCTCTACTATGTTTTACTAGTAGATAGGAAGAGACGCGATGGAGTTATATCGGGCAACAGCGTCGACCACCGAAACTGAGCGCCAAAGGCTCGTTTAGGATCTGCTGATGAGAGTTTCCGTTTCAGTTTGACCCAATAACCCCCAGTTTCGCGCTCGTGCCATTACAGCCATTATTAATGGTTTGCAGTTGTTCGGAAACCCATAAATCATTCTTCGCAGGGACTTGAGAGCTTTTAAAAATAAGTTGCCAGCCCACCACTCGACAACTCCTAGGCGACAAAAGGCGGGCCTCGCCTGAACGATGTCACCGGTAACGACGATGCTTTGTACGGAGAGGGTGACGTTCCGAGCGGAGAGGATGATATCGAACAACCCTTGGTAGAATAACTGAAAAGTGCAAATTATTGACTGAAGAACACGAGTTCTACAGTGCCGGGCGTTTAACGCAGGCACTCAATGTTGATGAATAAATACAATATCGATAAAAAACGGAAATCCAGTTAGAATGGTTTCATCCCTCGTGCTGAAGCAGCAACAAGTGTTGAAACTAGGAATATCTATTATCGGGGTTCTTCCTTTATTTCAGAACACGGTCGTAATTGGACTACAATGGCAGTCATAACTTGCCGTTCATTAAGAGAAAAATCTGTAAGATTGATGATTGAAATCAAGGATTGTACCTAGTGCACATTCAAAAATATTTCTGATGAAAGCCTACCACTCATAATGTTCATCATGTGCAATGAAGTAGGGATGGCAAAAAGTATCGATTCTTTAAAAAATCAATTCTTTTGAAAAAACTATCGATATTTTTAGATTATACCCCTAACTTGGGGTTATCAAGATTTTCATTACTCAACAGGTCCAGAAATGGGAGGATTAAAAGTCAGTTTCATACTGGCGCAACACTCCAAAGCAGAGGCAAGCCAAGCAGCTGATCACCATCTCTAAAAATAAAGCAAAAGCTCTGCTGTCACTAAGGAGGAAGGACCTTCGCACCATAGCGGGTCTCCTGACCCCTGAGATACCATCTCAACAAGATGGGCAAGGCCAGGACAGTTGAATGGCTCTGCTGCGAAGGAGTCGAGACAGCAGAACACACCCTCTGCGAGTGCCCTGCTGTAGCATCTACCAGATTCCGACATTTCGGTAAGGGTACTCTTGTCCCGGCCGAAATTGCTCGGGAAACGCCCAAAGAACTCCTTCACTTCATGAAAAAATAGGTTTTCAAAAGGGGACTTAAGTGAAAAGGGAATCCTGCCACAATAGATTAGACTTATGGTCTAAGTGACTAAGGGCTCCAATTTAATATAAAAAAGGCTGCAAATTATTACACAATGGTTTATTATTTTTCTATATTGATCACTCGTCTGCAAATCCAAAGTGC
>CM019180.2:37430735-37451449 GCA_009739505.2 Apolygus lucorum
CCACTGATTTCTCAATCGAAGAAATATAAGGCATGATGTACAATATTGAAAAGAACTTGAAAACTATCTTCATGTAGGTTTATTCAAATTTTTACTAATATGAAAATTCCCATAATTGAAGGAAAAGAAGATTGTTTGCGTTATGACCCACATTCACAATTACTAATTAATTCTTAAATGAAGAAGTACAAGAGGATCCCTGAGTGAGACACCAGCCGCAAGGGAGGGACGAGGAACGGGGAGAACACGTCATATGACATCACCCTTCCACCTCTCTGTCCCTCAATTAATCTCACGAGTATATAAGCTCACTCAGGGATGCTCCAGTATGCCTTCTAGTCCAGTCTTTCGTCTTGTTCATTTCACTCTCTACCTTCTCCTCCATCAAGGGATCTCCTCGTCTGGCTAATAAGCCGCAGATGCTAAAGTACTGCAAGTTAGGATAGGGACTTTTCTCTCTTCGTTGAGGAGGGGTTAAAGAAAACACAAACGCCGCATCGAGAAGGTCATCTCCTTCACTCGATGACACGCAAACATAACACTTAGTATTCGTGCTATTTGAATGTGAGTCTTCTAGGTTCAAAATATCTCTCTTAAATCCCATTACGAAGCTTTCAGAACAATATTTGTCTGTCAGTGAGTCGTGCCCGTTATAAAGTCATTAAAAGGGTTGGTACCCAGAAAAAAAATATATTTTTTCGATTTTTTTTTAAATTTGTTTATTTTTGTAGACTTATTAAAGAACATTTTAAAAACATCCCTATGTCCGTACGACGTATACGCTTGTCGCTATACATTTTTGAAGTTGCGACAATAGACATGAGAGGACAAAAAAGTGACAAAAAGGTTGTGTTGTTATGGTTTTGAAAACCTTCCTTCATTCTTCTCCTTTTTCTTTGAAACTCCTACAGAATCACGTAACATTATTTCGTATTATGGAGGAAGAGAAAAGTGTGTAAACGAGTGAGTATCCACCTTTCATGGATCGAGAAAGTTGAATAGGGATGGGTATCGATACTCAATATTTCAAAATATCGATACTTTCGTACCGATAGTCGATATTTTAGTATCAAAACTACACTATCCGATATTTTTGGATATCTACCTATACTTAGGATCCGATATTTCTAAATATCGAATATCCATACAGTTCTCGCGGAATATTCAACATAACGTCTAAAAATGAAGAAGTTAGACAGGCTTTTGGGTCATTACTCTTTGGTTGCACAATTAACATGGAGAAAATCACCCTGCTTAGACTCTTGATAGTAAAAAATGAATAAAAATTGTCGAAACAGTTATTTTTCTTGGGAACATTGGATAATATCGATAGTTTGTGACACTCAAGTATCGTATTTTAAAATATCGATGCTCATGCCCAACGATACTTAGGATATCGACACTCGGATACAATACAGTATCGATACAAAATATCGATACTTTAATAACGATACCCATCCCTAAAGTTGAAGGAATGAGAAGCGAAGCGGACAGAAATGTGTTTCACGTCGCATCGGGCGCTCAAAACTTCAAACGCCTCTACTGAAGATTTACATTTTCAACTATGTTTGACCCGTTTTCTCTGGTTCTATCTGTCGGAATCTAACTTTTATTTTTTTTATGTTTTCAATTAGTTCCTCTTTCGATTGGGGAATTTTTTTCGGCCTATTGGTCTTAGTATCCACGTAGTAAACTTTCAAGGTCAATTTTTCATGGTTAGTTTTGGCATTTCACTTCTTATCACTACCAGAAATCAGATTTTGTGGATGGATCAATCAAACAAAATCACTCTATTTGCTCTGAATGTAGATGTGAATCGTTAGAAAAAAACGGGAAGACGCTAGATGGTTCAATAAGGGAGAAAATGGGACAAATGTGAGAAAAAGAGTTTACATTATAAAGATCAACTTTCTCGTAGCTCTACGAAGTTCGTTTTGAGCCAATTGACAAAATTTGACAGTTTTTAGAAACTACAGTTCCCGGCGGTTCTAATGGCATGTAATAAAGTTATTTTATGAGTAGATTGTCGACGTAATTGTGGGTTATGTGAAACCATGTCATTCTGAAAAGTCCCGAGCCACTGTGGGTACCCAACCCCCTTCAATAGCTCAATTTAACTCTCTAATTTCGCAAAGAAACTGTCGTGCCTCCAACTATATTATTCGAGCATTTTCCAATAGAGATGTATTATGGTGACTACGAGGAACAGCAAACAAAGGACTTCAATTTCAAAAACGGTCAACCAACGCCAGTTAACCTTCCTTCTCTCCACCAAAGTCCCCTACTAGTATAGATGGGCGGTATTTAACGTAACAGTTAAAAATAACCTATTACCGGGTTTTTGTTAATTCCGCTTGGAACTTATTACCAAAATAACCCTGTTATTAAATAACGTTTCAGGGAAAGCTCTATATTGTGTGGAGCCAGAACAATAGCTTGGGTTTTGTTATCGAAAAAGAGGGAAAATACTCTAACACGTAAATATGTCGGGAATAACTTGATAGAAAACTCAACTTAGGTAGAAAACGAAAACTAGAGATCAACGGAATGATACTTTGGAATGGAATAACAATATAACATGATAAACACACGAACGTAGGTCGGGAACGAAAAGAAAGGATACCTTGGAATGGTATGTCGGAATGAGCTTGTGAGAAGGTCCCTGGGATAACCTATTAATAAATAACAGGTTATTGGAACCTATTACCAACCCAGAGCAGTAACGGTGGAACCTAATACGCAAATGTAACAGTTTCTCCCATCTCTACCTATTAGAGTAGTGCAATGCACTTAGAGATTGATGTTTTGAGATCATCTGCTATGCATCGGATCATCAATACAACCGGGTTGTGGATACGAGGAAAATATGAGCCACACCCACTTGGCAGAAATTTTAAAATTAATTGACTTGTTTTCTCATTATTTCCAGCTTGTAATCCCTAATTAGGTTAATTAAGGACCAACAACCTGTTGTCATAAAAAGAGAAACAATTTGTAAAAACCGCTTCCCTCTGAGAGCAACATTATGGTGGTGGGGTGTAGAAGACTACAATAGAGCGCGATGGGAGACCTATAAAGCACAACATGCAGCGTAATCGCTTGGCTGGTAATGGAAGCGGGCAGCAGGGAAAGCGGAGCTCGGATTTATAGTTGTTTCCAGGCAGACCATAAACAGCGGGACCCTCAAGGGACTTTGACGAACACATCGACGCCAGCGCCGCTTGTGGGAGCCGAGCGAACTACCAAAACCCTCTTTCCTACCCTCGCCGCTCTCGCTTTTACCCCCCAATCGGAAAACTACCCCCTCGATTGCCGACGTAATCGCCTCCCGATTCTGCTAATTATAAATATTTAACGAGGTTTTAGCCGCTTCTGGTTTGGTTCATCCCTGGGAGAGGACGGTTGGCTTGTTAATGTATTTTAAAGGGTTCGATATGCTGCTATAATGGCTTCCAATATGCGATGAGCGCTGTTAACTCATTCGCGCCGTATCTTATTATTACGTCTCATCAAATCCCGTCACGAGCCCGTTGATTTCACGAAAAGATAAAATACTGAACCAGCAAGTGATGATTTATGATAAACCTGGTTCAGGTAGGCTTGAACCGCAGAGAAGAAAAAAAACACCTTTCAAATTTGAATAATACGCCATATTGGCGCTCTCTCGTGATTCATCGAAATCATGATTCATAGTCCTGTTTATCTGACAATTTTGGTTTATTATTTTTACTAAAGAACCTTTCCAATCAACCGGAAAAAAATCCCCCCCCCCCACCTGTGTTTGTTTACAATCCAAAGTAGATAGATAGATAGATAACATGTTTATTTTAGTAAGTAATAATATGACTCATTAAAATTTAATGAGTCATATTATTACTTACTAAAATAATGAATAAATAATAATAAATAATGAATATATAATAATAAATAATGAACTCAGGCTGACGGAAATTTCCAAAGCCTTTCATGTTTGTTTACATTTAATGTAAACAAACATGAAAGGCTTTGGAAATTTCCGTCAGCCTGAGTTCACCGTTTTAGTATTAACCCATTAGTGACCGTAATTATTTTTTTCTAAAATTTCTGGTGAAACTTGGTAAGATACCTCATATTATGTCTAGAAGCGCAGGAAAAATAATATTAAAAATTTCGGCATGCGAAAAGGTGGTATGAAGGGGTGTACCCAAATTAGCCCTCTGGGCACTCAGCACTAGCAGTCATGAACGATCATTTTTTAACAGTTCATTGGAGTATGTAAAACCAAACAACCGTCAAAAAAGTTGAAAACCGTAAATTTTGTCGAATAAATGAAAAAACTGGGCAACTAACATATTATCTCAAAAATGTTGGGAATGTATCGAAATAGTCATTGCACATTCTCTGCTTGAACATCTTACACACATGGCGCATAATCAAGCAGGGCAGTTAATTCCTGCGTATCTCTTCATTTTCTTCCCCTCTGTATAAAAAATGTGGTGGTCTATATTATCATTGCATCGCTGACCCTAGATGAACTCGTAAAAATACATCTTCCAGAAGTAAATGGATGTCTCCGGGCGACAGCATAGCTTATCAAAAACGTCTGGGTCAATCTCGTCTGAACTGTAATTGAGAAACTTTAGAAGTCTTCTTTCGAAAACTCGTACCTATGAAACTTTTTCCCTAAGACAGAATACTTCAAAATGCCTATTTTTAGAGATTTTCTGTTACTTGTTTGTGCTACTCAAAATTATATGTAAGGAGAACACAGTTTTCTCTTGCACTTGCAAAATTCAAGTTTTTTATATTTCAATGAAATCGAAAAATCGAGAAATATGCCAACTGGTTAAATTAGAACATATGAAAAGAGCTGGTAAGAGTGGAGTTGATATTCCACATCTTCTATAACAATTCCACCCTTTTTGAGTAAATGCGTCTATCCCCAAGGAAAATATCACCATTTCTTGTTTCTCATGCCAACGCGGCAAGCAGCGTGCACTTGTCCGGCAATTGTTCCCAGTAAAAGGGGTTTTGAGGGAGAACAATAAATCTCTGAGGATTGAAATATCCACAAAACATTTAAATTCTTCAACAGAAATTGGCGGGTATTTTGAATTTATTTCAAGTGAGTTTGGTTCATATACTTCATTATTCCCCAACGAAGGGTTGATCGCGTCTTGGAGGTTAACTCCGGTCTACAAACAATGAAATATAAGAAATTATAAGATGGTAAAAATCATCAGATGGTAATAATGAACGAAAGAATGTCATCTCAAATCAAAATCGATCAAATATCAAATCTGTTGGAATAATTCACGGCATGCTTATGATGACTATGTGTATACGAAAGTGTCGCCAAGTGCCCAGAGGGCTAATTTGGGAACACCATGATATAGCTCAGTTTTTCACGGAGCTACTACGGGATATTTACTCAGTTATGAACTGTTCTCGTTGGGCAACAACCATAATCTAAAACTATGCAAAGAAATACCGACAAAATAAACATTTGAAGCACTTATGGCAATAAATGCCGCAGCCCATCAACGACCAGATTGTCACTCATCTTGGCGACTGAATAAACCACACTGAGCAACTGATTCATTCAAACTGAATGCACTCTTAACATAGTAGGGAATCTAGGTAGCTTGTAAGACCAAAAAGTAAACAATGCAATCAAAATTACACCAAGAATTGGGAGAATTGTGAGACCAGGTTTGCCGTTCCTCTACTAGCCCGCTGGGCTCTAATGGGTTAAATAACAATAGACTGTACTATTTTAATAACAATATTTTTAGACAAATAATAGCAATAATTAGATCATTAATAATTAGTTATAGTTGAACTCAGCAACGAGGCCACGGCGGTATGTTCATGCTGCCTTCACATATTTGACTAGGTTTTCCCAATCTCTTCCATTCAATATTTGGAGTAGCTCCAACCTGCTCAGAGTGCTTCTGTGCTTCCTTTGATGATATCCTAGGACAGGGCATTTCGCTAGAAAGTGTTCTGTGCTCTCACTTTCGTTATTGTTGCATAATGAGCATAAGTGCACCCTATTGGTCATCCACGGGATATAGTTCAGGTGGAGGAGTTCGCATCGGCATTGAATTACCCACGTTATGCTTTCCAAATCCATTCCATGTGACAAAATGTCGACATCGTGTCTCAACTCCTTGTACAGGTCGTGGAACTGCCCGTTATTGCATCTTTGCATCCTCTCCGTTCCCTCCTCACCGATAACTCCTTCTATCGTCGGCTTTAGTACCTGGGACACTTCTTTCGCCTGTTCCCAGTTGATTGATGTCATGCTGCCATATTTATCCGCATAGTTCTCCCATGCTCTCACCCATTCTAGCTGACTTTGAATGGCATACTCCGCTATTATTCTATCATATCTAGTGGTGTGGCATTTCATTGTCCTGGTCATGTATTTGGCATGCATTTCCCTCGAGGAAGAGCGCGTAATTTGGTGTGTTCGCCGGTAGCCGAAAAATCTTTTTAATGAAGAAACGGTGGGCCTTTTTTACTGGTTCGCGTTGCTTACACCCCCAGATTTGGCATCCGTCGCAGAGTGTGGAATTCAATTCAAAGTACATTGAATTGTTGATTTTGGTTTATTATTTTCAATATTTATTCAGGAATAATTATTCTTCGAGTTGTACTCAGTTTTCCGTCCTTAGCAACCAGTGATAAAAATTTCCTAATAATTAAAGCAACTTCAACTCTCTATTTCATCGAATTGAGCGTGAAGCTTTTATTTCTTCAGAATAAACTTGATTGTGAAGTAGGTAAATTTTTTAAAAAAATATACAGGGTGTAAGCCTAACTGGTCTGCCATACGGTACCAGTCGATTCTATAACTAATTTGCAACAAAAAATGTCTCATAGCAATTTTTTAAACACTTCGTTTTCTAGTTATTTTAACTTTAAACTTTTTTTCCCGTGATTTTGACCTTACGTCACTAAATCGGTCATAAAGTTAGTTAAGGAGTTCTCCTTCAATTTGCTGTGTAAATTACAATTTAAGGATACCGTTGGAAAGAGCATTAAATTTCCAATCGGATAAATGCCTTAACTTTTTTGTGAGTCAAGGTTTTAGACATGAAAAGTCCTCTAAAAAGAGAATTCAACGTAACTTTGAAAACCTCGCATTTTTTCAATCGCAAATTGAATTACGAGAACCCATATTTTTTCGAAATGCAAGAACAGTAAAAACTGCGCCAAAATCTCAGTTTTCCAATGGTATAATCAAAAAATATTTTACAACCGAATTTGGGGGAGAAATTTGTGTTTGAACGCGGAAAAACGTGCATTTTTTCTCAACGAGAATCTTCGCCTCGAAGGTCTGAGGGGTCGGATGATAGAAGTGGGTGGGCGCCGCAGTAGACCGCCAGAGCGCTGATTCCGTTGAAAAAAATGCACGTTTTTCCGCGTTCAAACACAAATTTCTCCCCTAAATTCGATTGTAAAATATTTTTTCATTATAGTCGTACCATTGAAAAGCTGAGATTCTGGCGCAGTTTTTACTGTTCTTGCATCTTGAAAAAATGTGGGTTCTCGTAATTCAATTTGCGATTGAAAATATGCGAGGGTTCCAAAATTACGTAAAATTCTCTTTTTAGAGGCCGTTTTCATATCTAAAACCTTGACTCAAAAAACAATTAAGGCATCCATCCGATAGGAAATTTAATGCTCTTTCCAACGGTATCCTCAAATTGTAAATTACACAGCAAGTTAAAGGTGTTTTGGCCAATTTAATGACGTGAGGTCAAAATCACGGGAAAAAAGTTTAAAATTGAAATAACTCAAAAACAAAGGGTTTAAAAAATGTTCTAAAAGATATTTTTGTTGCAAATTAGTTGTAAAATTCACTGGTACCGTATTAGTCCTGGAGCTGAGGCCGAAAATCGCACTTCATTTAGGGATTCGATTCGACGACAAATCATGAAAATCTTGTCCATTCCGAGAGAGAAAATACAAGTCTGCCATTCCAAAACGGTTGCTTTCAAGAATGGCGGCCATGTGATATGTTCAAAAATCGCAAAAAATCAATTCAACGGCTGTTAACCCTCGGCAGACTCAATTTTAAAAATTGTACTCATTTTGTGCAAAAATCCACAATGTTTGGGACGTCCCAAATTTTACAGCTGGATTTTAAAAGTCTACTCACGGGTTTGAGACTTGTCTGCCAAAACTAAGCAGCTGTAAAGTCCTGGCAGAGTTAAATTGAAAAATTGTCAAATTTGATTTAAAGTTCAGACAACTTTGGGATGATTTACATTTTAACACTTTGAAGTATGAGTGATATGTAAACAATGGAGCATGGTCTGCCTTGGATAACCCGCTGTCTTCTAGTGGCAGAATCAAATGCAAAAATTGTCAATTTATTGATGAAAATTTGTTGATTTTGGGATACTCTAAATTTTTGCTAAATAATGTACTACTTTATTGAAACTCAAGCAGCGTGGTCTGCCTTCAGTAACCCATTGCTTACATAAGGCAGACTAAAATTGAAAAAAATACAAATTTGAGGGTTAAATTTATGTATTTTGGGAAAGTTGCAATTTTGGCATGTGGTACTAGCACGTAAGTAAAAACTTTGTAGCACAGTCTGCCATCGGTATTTCGTTGCTTTCTAGTGGCAGACTGAACTGAAACGTGAAAAAACTGGATTTACCTACTTGGAAATTCTTGCGGTAACAGAAGATGAATTCTTCAAGACTTCAAATTTTCGATCGAATGATAACTTTATGGAAACAACTAAACTAGATACCTTTAATTCAGCATTCATTTTTTTGGTGTGTTTTTTGCTATATGGCAGACCAGTAAGACTTACACCCTGTATAGGTACATGTATACGTTTGCATTTATTTTTTAAGAAACATACAATTTTCATCTTTTACACCTAAATAAATTAAATCTTACTGTAAAATTGTATGCAATACATCATCACTTTGCAGGCGAGTGACCAACACAGAAAAATAATGAATTTATGAACCTTTATTATTGAATAATCATTCTGAACAATTTATTTATTCATTTATTTATAAATTTATTATTTTTTGGATTTTGGTAACCTAAAATTTTAACGGAGATTAGGCATCTTTTGCAATTGACCCTCGTGTTTCTGATTTATCATAAATCCAACCCTTAAGTTCTCATGGGGAGCGAACGATTGGTCCTACATTCGATTCTCTCTTTCCCAATCGATTATCGGTTCTTTGGAATTTTGTGGTGAAACACCTGATGTCAACACGAGATCATTATAAACCCCATTGAGTTAAATTTGAGTTCATATTTTTTGGTGAAACAAGTCTTAATAATTCACCGATACATTCCCGCGGTTCACCTATTCACTTAGAGATAGAAAACGGGAGATTTTTATACTGTAGGAGGTGGGGGGGGGCTTAGCTACGCTATAAATAAATCACCGGTGAAATAGAGGCCCCCGGCCCGAGCCCCCGGCCCCTAGCTCTTACAACAAAATGAATTATTGACAGGGGTGAAATCGGGGGCTGAGGGGGCGATTTGTTGCAAGCGGGATTATAAGGATCAGGATCCTCAGGCTCGGCCTCCTTCCCGGCGTTCCGGTCGGCTTCGGGGACCCGCGGAACCGCTCCTGTCAACCTTGCGGAGGGCGGAGCCCCTCTCGGTGCTCCGTGAGGGGAGGGGGATGATTTAAGTGTAGCTATAAAGATCACGGCGCCGATGATGGACGCACCTGACCCGGTTAAAAGGGGGGCCTCACAGGTCCGGAGTAGTTAACTGAAATTCCCGCCCCATCAGGTCGAGCGAAGAGGAAATATTTGGAGGCTTCCAACCGATTTTTATCGTTTTTTTAACGACAATTTCTAACTGAATGATATTTTCAAAAAACAGTCCACCATTTCACAATTCGTGTTGTAATTTTTCAATATTATGCGAGCTTACCGACAAAGCCAACAATAAAATCTGCAAATAATTACACAACGGTTCATTATTTTAGCAAATTTTCAATGAAAATTAAACTTTTGCAATATACTCGAAATTTTTAAGATGAACTTTTTGAATTTTTTAACACTTACCTAAATCTGTTTTGGAACCTTCTGATAGGATTCCTGATGTTTATCCAAAATATCAGGTATAATATACCTGATGTCATATTATGACATTTCAGGATTCCTGACGTTTATGACGATTATGACTTTTATGACTGTAGTGAACCACTTTTATTATTTCATTTTCGCAATAAAAATAACGAAAGAGGTCCTAGCAAAATAGGAGGAGCCATCCCCTTCAGGAGTTTCAATCTACTTTGGGGTCTAACATTAAATTTGGATAATCTAAAATTATGGTGTTCAGACGATGGGGCAGATTAGGTAAACAAGATGGATGGTTCTATGGCTCAAAAAAATGGACTATGTGAGAGAGTATTGCTATTTGGGTTGATACTTACTCCATCACTCTCAAACACCAAGCACCTCAGTGTGAAGGCTACATCTGATAAGATGGCAATAAATACTGTTTGGGCTGGTGCCGTTATGTCCCCGCTGGTACACCTCAGTAATAAGGTGTTCATTTTCAATGCCATATCAAGATCGATCCTGTGCTATACGTCAGAGGTTTGGGTATTTGCACAGTTCGAGGCTGTAAAGAAAGTTTTGAAATTCTTCGTGAAAAAACGTTTACATCTACCTCACTTTACACCGGTTTATATGGTTATGTTAGAAACTAATTTAGATCCCATTTTCTGCTATACACTGCGCCTTCATTTCAGAGACGTACTGAAGATGAATTGCAACAGGCTACCGAAAAAGATATTACAGGAGGTAGTCAATGCTCGAGTTTTTTGGTACGCAGACTGGTGGGTGGACCTTGACTCGAGCGGTTTGGGTAATATCTTGACTGGTCTAGTTGAAAAGGTGTCAAAATACGAGCGAAATTCTCTTTTGAACCGTGTTAATATCTCTGAGAGATTTGACCTCTATCGGCATCTCCAAAGAACAGTGGTGAGTGCAGATATGACTGGTCAGAGGGGTTCTAATCTGGATTTGAGGACGTATCGCTGGGTTTTTAAGCTTAGAGGGGAACTTCTTAGTTTAAATGGTGCTCCATCGAGCAACAAGAGGAGGCCATCATGTTCAATGTGTAATTTGGGAGAGAGGGAGGACTTGTATTTTTGGGAGTATGTCCGATACTTGGTGATTTCAGGAGAATTGTTTATTCAAAAGTAATATTTCACGAGGATAGATTCTTTGTATACTGAATAGTAGTGGGGAGTGGGATAAAGTTGCCAAGTACTGTTCTTTAGCTTGGAGACATAGAAAGTTTATGATTTCGGAGTTTAATTATGATTAGAGCAGACTTGTATTATGAGATTGGTATTTTTTCTTTTCTCTTACATTTCGCACTTCAGTGCCTAAATAATAAATGTACGACGAACTTCGAGCAGACGTTCACATTGCTCTATGAGCTTGAGTTTATTTAAAAAAAGTGTATTTTATTTATTTATTTTTTCAATAAAGCTTTCCTTCTTCTTCTTCTTCTTCTTCCATCCCTTTCAAGAAGAACCCTTCCAGGGTAGGAAGGGGTTTACCTCGAGTGGGGACTCACCCTCAACTCCCACGCCCTCCGGAGTTTGAGTTACCTCATTCATAAACTTTCCAGTCGTAGATCACTAATTAGTGATTAGACAACTAATTTAAATACTAAAAAGTTGAAAATGAAATTAAAGAAAAAATCTTTTTTTTAAAAATCAGCTCTTATTTTGGTTTATTATTTTCAATAATGAACCTTTGGAATCGACCAAGAAAAAAAAAGTTTAACACCCCCTCAAAATTTGATGGTTTACGTTTCAAGGTACGTAGAATCCAAAAATCGAATAAAAATTTGGCCGTCCGTCCGCCGTACGCCGTACGCGGCACTTTTGCCACTTAGCATTGACCGATTTTGATGAAATTTGGTATGTAGGCTCCATTTGGGGTCTAGTTGTGCCCCGAAGCTTTTGGTTGATGTAGGTCACTCCTAAGGGTTCCAAAATCAATTTTGAAATTTTGAAACGCCCTAACTCAAAAAAATTCAAATCAGAGCTGACCGAAATGCGATCAATGGTTGGTGATTTTGATTTTTTTTTGTTGATTTTTTTTTTAATTTTTATTTTTCTTTTCATATCTGATGGTTGGTGATTTTGTAGACGAGTGATCTATATAAAAATAATAAACCGTTGTGTAATAATTTGCAGCGTTTTTTGTCAATAAATTGAAGTAAAAAGTTAAAACTAAACTACCCACCTCTAATAAGAAATGTAACACTTTATAAAGCTACATGTAACACGCTATTATTTATAAAATTGGGACTGAGATGGTGTTATCTAAATAAAGTGTATTATTTCTTATTAGTCGTAGTTTATTTTCTAAATAAAGTGTATTATTTCTTATTAGTCTTAATTTATTTTCTAAATAAAGTGTATTATTTTTTATTAGTCTTAGTTTATTTTCTAAATAAAGTGTATTTGTTTAGTATGGAAGTACTGTTTTGAAGTGCAGTAGATATCCAACACTAATTAATTGTGAATGATCAAAATGAAAAGAGAAAAACAGTTGAAGACTCGAAGGACCACCCCGTGAAGGGGAAAAAAACTTAGCTAGGTTAAGTACCTACCTAAAGTGAAATATGCTGTGTGGTAATCAGGTGATAAAGAAGAAAAAGGCAGAGTTTGAATTGATGAAACATCAACAAGAATGTAAGTTTATTGAAGTTGAAAGCAGGTTTTGTAATGGTTTGAATTGAAAGTTTCTATTGTTTCCCTAAATGGCCATGTGAAAGATAAGAAAAGAAAAAAAGGCTTAGCTGTGGGGTGATCAGTCCCAGATGAAGTTTTCCAGAAGTAAGTAGGCAGTACAGGCAGCTTCCACCAGAAAAAAGGCAGCTTCCACCAGAAAAAAGGCAGCTTCCAGGGAGAAAGAAGGAAGGTTGGAGAGTACAGGTGGTCCAGCTCCTCCAAGTCCAGAATAGGTAGAGTTGGAGTGATATCACACTGCTTTACAATTTTGATGGTCAAGTGTATCCAGTTGATCGCGATATAAAAACCACTTATTTTGAGGAATTACACTCAAAAAGGTAGATGTTCTTGGAAAACGGTTTAGCAAAGGCAGGTTGGCAAGGGAACAATAGAAGAAAGTGTCTTTTAAGATGGCTGCCAGCAGAAAATTCAGGAGCTGGGCAGGGGTTGTTCTGAAGGCTGATGTTGCAGTGGTAGAAATGTTGGCGTAGTTCAGAATTACAATGGTGTTACAATACATAAAAATAATTTTGAAGTTGAAATATGGTATTTTTATAATTAGGCAGCAGTATGTTAAGGAAAATATACAGTGATTATGGATGCAAAAAAAGCAACATCCATGTAGGTGGAAGTAGAACTGACAAATAAGTTATGGAGACTAATGGCGAAAACTGTTCTATGGTGATAAGGGCTGATAACGGTGATATATAATTATGAAGAATGTAAAATGTGAGTTGTTTTAATGACGGATGGTTTGTGGAGAAGAAAGAAAAATGGAATTGATAATGAGGATGGTATTATTTGGAAGGAAAAAATGATCAGCTATGGTTGTGCATGAGGTAAGTTCAAACATACTCCCCCCCAATGCACAACCTCAGGAACGCATGCAATTTTAGGCATGGATGGAATCCAGATGCAGTGGGATCAATTTCACTGAGGGGCGCTTGAAGATGCTTCGCGCTGTCTTCAGCGTCACCACACGGACGATGTCGTCGTTCCCAGGATGGACATCCAAAATCCTTGCAAGCGGCCAGTGTGTTGGAGAAGCGTTGTCGTCTCGCCAGAAGTACAAGATCACCAATCCTTAGGTTAGGAGGCCTCTTATCCCACTTCTGACGGACCTGAAGATTGCTGAGGTATTCATTAACCCAACGAGACCAAAAGTGCTGGATTCGCTGCCGAATAAGTTGCCACCTGTTTTAGACGGTTCTCAGGAAGATCAGTGAGGTCCAATTCAGGAAGAGCTGTTATGGGCTGTCCTATCAGGAAAGTGCCCTGGAGTCAATGGCTCTGCATCCTCTGGACTACTGGAAAGTGGCTGCAATGGGCGGGAATTGAGGATGCCCTCTATCTTTGTAAAGATGGTGGTCAACTCCGGCAAGCTGTAAGGTTGATTACCAAATGACTTGAAGAGCAGATCCTTGACTGAGCGGATCGACCTCTCCCAGCCTCCTCCAAATGTGGTGATGACGGTGGATTAAATGTCCACGTGACGCCCAAGTGAGAAGTATGGAAATTAATGATGATTGGTTACCCTTGTGCTCAAGCCAATCAAACACATCCTCGATGTACCCAGAAGCACCTCGGAAAATTGGTGCCTCCGTCTGAGATGATCTCCCTAGGCAGACCTCTCCTGTTGACAAAGCGATCAAAGACATCCAAGAAGCCTTCTGTCGATAAAGAGGTTGCCACTTCCAGATGAAGAGCTCTGGAGGACATGCACAGGAACAAGCACAGGTAGGCCTTGCAAAATCCTGATTTCCTTCCAGCAGTCTCTCGATACAGGAAAGGACCGGCAAAGTCCACACCTGTCACCAAAAATGGTCTGACAGCAGCAAACCGGGACGATGGCAGATTTCCCATGAAGGGCATTACTCCAGATTTTGAGAATCTTACGCAAGTCACACATTTAGACTTCAGATGTTTGATGAGGTTTTTAGCCTTGGGAATCCAGAACTGTTGTCGAATGCTCGACAAGAGAGCTGTAGGGTCTGCATGATGGTTTATATGATGATGATGGCTGACAACAAGGTTAGTATAACATGACCTTGCTGGAAGTAAGATTGGATGTCGTACATCAGCAGCAATTGGTGCATTGGCGAGACGTCCTCCGACTCGAATGATGCCTTCATGGTCAAGAAAAATGTTGAGTCTGCGCAGTTCCAACGGTAGGTCATTGAAAGAGGCATTGGTGAAGATAGCAGGAAAATAGAAGTGCTGCAAAATACGAATATAATGATGATTTGCATTACGGAATTCAGATGAAGAAACAGCTCCAAAAATTCTATGCAGTTTTGAGACGTTTAGGGATGCGACAGTTATGAATGAAGCGTTTAATGTACGCCATAACATGAACAAAACGTGTAAATGAAGAGTACCGACTAGCATACTCTATCAACTCCTGACTAGCTGTAACAGATACAAGAACAAGTGTGGTACGTTTAAGTTCAGGAACGTCCACATTGGATACATCGTACTAATGGGCCATTCACCTATGGGCAGCTGGCACCAAGAAGGACCTGACCACCAGAGTGGATGTTGCTTGAGGGCAGACGGCGAGATACCTCTAGAGCCAACATCTGCAGGGTTATCACTTCCCTTGATATGATGCCACCAATCAGGCTGTGTGATGGCAAGGACTTGCTGTACCCGATTTGACACAAACGTCTGAAGATGATGAGGGAGCGTCTTGAGCCAAGAGAGTACAATTGTGGAGTCTGTGAAACAGAATACCTCCTCTATATGAAGATCTCTTCTTAAATGGTCCAGAGAATGAAGCAGTTGTGCCAGTAAAAGGGCTCCACACAGCTCCAAGCGAGGTACAGTGATGGACTTCAACGGTGCTAAACGGGTTTTCGCTTTTATGAGGGTAAGGGTGACTTGTGAGCCCTGTGTTGATCTAAGGTATACACATGCACAATAGCCTCGTTCAGATGCGTCAGAAAAACATAGAAGTTGATGGTTATTGTCAGTCTTAGGAAATGCTCGAGGAATGAGGATTGCAGAAAGTTGAGGAAGTGCTTCTGTGAACTGCAGCCATGCAGTACGGATGTCTGCAGGAACCTCATCATCCCAGCCCACCTGTAGTTGCCAAGTTCCCTGAAGGATGCATTTGGCGTGAAAGATAGCAGGAGATAGCAGACCCAAAGGGTCATAGAGCCTCGCGATGGTAGAAAGTATGATGCGTTTGGTGAAACCTGAAGGTGGCGTAGAGACATCATATGAGAAGCAGTCAGTAACTGGATCCCACTTCATACCTAGAATCCTCGTGGCTACCGAATCTTCCGCACAAAGGTCTACCGGAGCATCCGATGATTCACCAACAGTTAAAAGTGATGGATAATTTGAGGTCCACTTGCTGAGCTCAAAACCTCCCAGCAATAAGAGGTTGATAAGATCATCCCGAAGCTGTAGCAGCCTCTCAGGGGAGTCAGCACCTGCTACACAATCATCAACATAAGTGTTATTGATTATGACATCAGCTGCCTCAGGATATTGATTACGATAATTAGTTGCATGCTGTTGAAGGACGCGCTGCGCCAAGTATGGAGAACATCTAAGTCCATAGGTAACAGTGTTCAACGAGTAATAGCGAACAGACTCACTCGGATCTGAACGCCATGCTATCTGTTGATAACATCTGTCAGCAGGATCCACCAAAATCTGCCGGAACATTTTAACGATATCGCAGCTGAAAACATATGTGTATCGGCGGAAGTTAGACAATATGACACTAATGTCTGCCTGCAACTTTGGACCAGACAACAAGTGATCGTTCAAGCTCCCAGTGGGGGTGGTAGAACAGCTCGCATCGAAGACAACTCGCAACTTGCGATTTTCACCATTTACCTTATAGACAGGATGATGAGGTATGATATAAGATGGAGCAACTGTTGACAATTCCATATGACCAAGCTCCTCATACTCGGACATGAAAGAAGAATAGTCCTCACGCAGCAGATGATCTTTGGACAAACGTGACTCCAAGGAATATAAGCGATTGGAAGCTTGTCGGAAGTTAGGCTCGATGTTAGGTGGATGGTTTTTGAAGGGTAAGCGTACAACATACCGGCCATCCTCCAGACGGGTAGTGTGTAGAGAGGAAGTGTTGCTCGCATAGTTCGTCCTCTGGAGAAACAAGCGGGGTAGTAGGTGATGGTTCTTCTAATTCCCAAAAACGCTCAATCAGGGGAGCTAGATCAGTATGCGCTAAGAGCGAGACTGATGGAACAGAAGAAGCAGACAATGATGATGATTCACTGTTGAATCTGCCTATGACAACAAACCCAAAAGCAGATGGTATGAGTCTTGGACCGTTATGATGAATGGTGATAGGAGGGCCAGTGATAATTTCTGGATAAAGATCAGCTCCAATAAGGAAGGTGATTGGTCCAGGCTCGGTAAAGCTAGGGTCGCTCAAGTCATAAGACAAATAATTCATCCCACATGGGTGCAGTGAGAGATGTTTGAGGTAAGAAAGGTGTTATGGACGGTACAATAACAGCCTCAGTATCAAAAGTATCAGAAGAATTGCGAATGAAGAAGAGAGATATTGATCTTGCCTTTGATGTGTTGCAAAGGAGAATGGTTGACACCAGAGATAGAACCACGAAACGATCGCGTGGATTTTTTTAAGTTGCTTGGCACAATCTGCTGTCACAAAGGAATACTGAGACCCTGGGTCCAGGATGCCACGGAAACTATGAGGATTTCCCTGAGCATCTCGAATCCTTGCAACTATGGTGCCCAATAGCACACCAGAAGTGTTAGAGGTACTTGCGCCAGTGAAGGAAGATGCTGTAGATTTGTGGCGATGGGACGCTGCTGGGTGTGAACTCATCAGCAGAAGATGGTGAGGCAATAGGGTGAAGTTGGAAGGTGAAGGTCAGAGTGATGTCTACCACCACATTCTCTACATTTGTAGTTAGAACTGCAATCCCGAGTTCGATGTTGGGATGTAAACAATTCCGACATCCTCGAAATTGCCTGAGGAGGTCTAGTCGCCCTGCAGGAGTACAGGATTTGAACCTGGGACAACCAGATATGCTATGATCGTTTGCCACAGATGAAGCATGACCTGACGCTTGATGACTTAGTGGTACTCGAATTACTTGCTGATGATGGGTTGGAGTGAGTCATCAATGCTTGACGAGACTGTGCAAATTATTAGGAGACTTGGGAATTTGAGTGACCTTGCATGAGAAATTTCACTAGGCTTCAGAACATCAGATGTGAGGCGCAAGACATGACAGCGATCTTGCACAAAAGATTGTAGCTGAGTGCATGTTGGAAATCAGTACCTACGTTGTGAATCTCAAAGGCCTCTCTGGTAATTGGATCCAAGCCCCTTAATGCTATTTCACACAGCAGATATTTATCCAATTCTGGAATACCCAAATTCTGCAGGGATGTGATACTCTCCAGAACATTGGAAAGGTACGACTGCAAAGAGGTGTTGGTAGGTTTACCACTGACAGCCTTATAATTCAGCAAGCGCTCAAGATAGGTACAAGCAATCTTGCGTTTGTCGTCATATACCTTCAAAAGGGCAGCCCATGCTTGGGCAAAGTTCTCCTCTGTGACTGAAATATGCTTGATGGTATCATAAGCAGGTCCATCAGGTAGCTTACGAGGGTAGTGGAATCGTTTCAGCGTTAGAAAGAGATGCTTCATCAATAATCAAGGATGAGAAGAGTTGTTTGAAGGTTGGCCACTGAGACATATCTCCACTGAAGCGTTTGATTGGGATCTTAGGTAAGATAGCCCTTGCTTGATGAAGAGGGAGCTGTGAGGCATTCATGAAAGGTAAGGAATGACGGGAACCATCAGAAGGAGAAGGATTATCCCTAGCAGAGAAACTCACATGATAACCCTTGGCTTCAAAATACCAAGTCTTAACCTCCCAATAATACTTCTCATCCTCTTTAGAGGGAAAGATAGGGGTGATATTATGCAAAGATGCATATTCACAAGCTTCCTCCCAATAACCTTCAAAAGAGACCATTGTGGTTTCAATGGATAATATCATACCCTTAAAAATGGTAAGATCAGGGTTCTCAACTTTAGATAGGGCATTCCCTTGATTCCTAATTGCCCTAATCTCAGCACCTTTACGCTATATATTGGAAGTAATTTTGCTAAAACCCCTAAGGGTAACAGATACAACATCATCAGGCATGACTAATATCACAGATAAATATTACTGAAGAATAAATAACACCAAGATAGATCACAGATAGGTACCACTGAAGAATAGATAATAACTAGATAGATAGAGAATAAATATTTGTGAAAAATATCAACAGTTTCAACTGATAACCAAGAAAACCACTACAAAACAAGTAAAGTTCAAACAAGTAACAAGGACTAGAGAGAAAAGGAAGGTAGATTTGGAGTGTCTACAACACTGATAAATAGATGAGATAGTAGAGTTAGAGTGTCTACAACACTGATAAAGAAGATAGACAAGTTACTTCAAGATAACCTGAATACCACACCACACAGAATTATAGTGAAGTGAACAAGCTGATGCACTGGCCTATCCGGCTCGAAGACACCAATGTTAGTATGGAAGTACTGTTTTGAAGTGCAGTAGATATCCAACACTAATTAATTGTGAATGATCAAAATGAAAAGAGAAAAACAGTGAAGACTCGAAGGACCACCCCGTGAAGGGGAAAAAACTTAGCTAGGTTAAGTACCTACCTAAAGTGAAATATGCTGTGTGTGTAATCAGGTGATAAGAAGAAAAAGGCAGAGTGAAGTTTGAATTGATGAAACATCAACAAGAATGTAAGTTTATTGAAGTTTGAAAGCAGGTTTTGTAATGGTTTGAATTGAAAGTTTCTATTTTTCCCTAAATGGCCATGTGAAAGATAAGAAAAGAAAAAAAGGCTTAGCTGTGGGGTGATCAGTCCCAGATGAAGTTTTCCAGAAGTAAGTAGGCAGTACAGGCAGCTTCCACCAGAAAAAAGGCAGCTTCCACCAGAAAAAAGGCAGCTTCCAGGGAGAAAGAAGAAGGAAGGTTGGAGAGTACAGGTGGTCCAGCTCCTCCAAGTCCAGAATAGGTAGAGTTGGAGTGATATCACACTGCTTTACAATTTTGATGGTCAAGTGTATCCAGTTGATCGCGATAAAACCACTTATTTTGAGGAATTACACTCAAAAAGGTAGATGTTCTTGGAAAACGGTTTAGCAAAGGCAGGTTGGCAAGGGAACAATAGAAGAAGTGTCTTAAGATGGCTGCCAGCAGAAAATTCAGGAGCTGGGCAGGGTTGTTCTGAAGGCTGATGTTGCAGTGGTAGAAATGTGGCGTAGTTCAGAATTACAATGGTGTTACAATACATAAAAATAATTTTGAAGTTGAAATATGGATTTTTAAATAGGAATTATGGCAGCAGTATGTTAAGGAAAATATACAGTGATTATGGATGCAAAAAAAGCAACATCCATGTAGGTGGAAGTAGAACTGACAAATAAGTTATGGAGACTAATGGCGAAAACTGTTCTATGGTGATAAGGGCTGATAACGGTGATATATAATTATGAAGAATGTAAAATGTGAGTTGTTTTAATGACGGCTGGTTTGGTGGAGAAGAAAAAATGGAATTGATAATGAGGATGGTATTATTTGGAAGGAAAAAATGATCAGCTATTGGTTGTGCATGAGGTAAGTTCAAACAGTATTATTTCTGTGGTTAGTCGTAGTTATTTCCAACTTTTGAGTTCATGTTATAACAAAAAGTAAGAGCTATTTTAAAAAGGGTTTTAAATTTTTTTATCAGTTCGATCATGGCTAAAGGCATGTTCATGCGAAAAACCTATTCCTGCCCAAAGGAACAAGAATTTGAGGTAATGTCGTGAGATTTGTCTCCTAATGTCCGATTTTAAACCACCATAACAAGCTCATACGAGAATTTTCCTCCCAATGTACAAGAAATTAAAGAGTTTCGTGAGATTTAGTGAGATTTGTCTC